>JACCID010000448.1:0-63636 GCA_018906775.1 Sycophila sp. Sp_5
ATAATATAAAAAATTTAAACTAAAGTAAAACAAAGAAAAAAAATTAAATAAAAATAGAAGAAAAGTGTTTTAAATAATATATTTTCTCCACTCCAACCTCAAATACGCATGTTTGCATGCGATTTGCGGCTCTCGTGGAGAAAAATACGGTTTCACACTAGTGCGTAAGTGAATCTTTGCCTCGGGAGACTTTTAGGCCTCGCTTCGCTCGGCCTAAAACGTCTCCCGACGCAAATAATTCACTTCCGCACCCGTATAAAAATGTACTAAACTTACCAAATCGATTAAATGCCTATATTATAGGTCTAACGCGGAACACCTTGGCATCGCCTCTCTGACCAATAATATCACCGGCGATAATGACAGCCGCTCTCGAATATTTCAACGCTGTTTCGTATAACTGGGCAATTTCTTCGCAACTACACTGATCGAGCATCAGTGTTAGCTCGCGAATTAGCCCAGCCTCCGAGAGGGTGTCAATGAACGCCAAGAATGTCGCGTTATATGCAGTGCTCGCCCAGCGGGATGACTGCATCAAAAAAAATCACACAGGCCCGCAAAACGTCAACAAGGGGTTTTGCCTGCTGCACCTCTTCGCGATCAAAAACTATGTCGTCGCACATTTTTTTGCCGATAATTTGCGTAGACACTGTCTATAAACACTTCACAAAACTGTTTGATGTATCACACGATGTTTCCTTGATTATCGGCACAAAACAATCAGGCGCAAAATAAAAAAAGTACAAAAACTATAAGGCTTCAAAAAATCTGTCAAACTGCAGAGAAATACTGACAGCTCGCAAGAAAATTTGAGAATGAGCCTTGCATCGATAAGGGCGTCTTTTAAAACCTTCACCTCCGCCAACTAATTTCCCAATCGGCGACTTGCCGCCAAAAAATGCACCAAGTGCACGCCTTTTTCCGGGGAGGAAGAAAAAAAAAGGTTGTGTGTAAAAAATTCAACAATAATCCATAGATATCGCATAGGCCGCCCTAGTTCGGCAAGGGTTTGTGTACTGTACACAGACCGATGCTTCTGCAGCGCACATGTTGGTAGCAGGTCCGGCCAAAGGGTATGGGTGGCCGCCAGTTAGATCTTAGACGCCGGCGCAAACGATAGTTATCTGCCGTAGCAATTCTTCCCAGCCGGAGGTTTATTTTGCTGCAGACATCGCATCCACCTCTGTTACGGATTAACGTTTGAAGTAAGGCTGCGTTTTCCTTTTCTCACGTGTGCTCCAGACAGACAAACCCCCCGCAGCACTTGTGCGAACAGTGGAAGTGTTTAGATTTTAAATTTAAAAGATTGCCGGCCAAAATAATGTCACTCCAACCTTTGAAACAAAAAAGAACCGCGTCCGAAAGGGAAGATGAAATAATCGGTATGCAACAGACGCAGCCGATGGATTTTTCACCGATATCAGCAACAGTTCGAGGAGAAAAAGTAAAATGCTTTAACAAGACATCAATGGATAATAAAAAGGCTACACTTGACGTGTCAAACAAAGAGAGACAAATAAGTATATTAAACAAGATATATCAACTCAATAATTCAAAAACAAAAGCCATTATGGTTGGTCTTTATTACAATCCTAATGCACAATCTTTTTTACCTATGATTGAGTTAGCAAAGAATAATAATTCTTATAGTATTCGTATTGACAGCGCTACATGGTGTATGCTACAAAATCAATTTGACATCAGTTTTCAATTTTTTGAAGCGCCCGCAACTGCAAAATACCCCTCTGAAATTTTTCTCAATCAATTGAAAATTTCATTTAATCACGTTTGTGCAGCCAAATCTGTAATACTTTCGGACCTCTCGTTGCGCCGAAAAAATGTGAAATAATCATGCAACATAAGACATTCAAGGGATTAATAAGAAGCGCAGTGTGCGTCGAAGAGTATTTTCAAAGAATCTTAAATGTCTGATCGCAAGTAAACACCTGCAAAGATTACATGGCGCAAGTAGTGGCTCAACACATCGACAGCACAGTTATAGACAGTCAAGATTGCAGCAGCTTAATTTAGAATATTTTAGTTCTTAAACAATATAAAAACACTGTAAATAATTTAAAACAATTATTTATTGAAAAGCACGACTCCGTTTTTCTTAATCATTATTTCAATATGACATATTTAGAATTAACGTTTAACTCTGAAATATTTGTAAACGAGCTAATAACTAGCTCTCTCAAACGCCAAGTTCTTTAAAATAAAAGAAAAATAAAAAGAAGTATTCAAAACGTCAAAATTATTTACCCTAGACATTTCCCAAGCATCCTTATTCTGCTCCCCTCGAAAAACCTCCCGCAAACTTCAAAATCCTATTTCTACGAACAGTCAATTTGTTGTTTCTAGATTATAAGAATTTATTCATCCGGTCGTCCGCTCTTACTTCAAAAGTTTAAAATAAACATAAACTAACACAGGAAACAAGTAATGTACTAAAATATTAAGTATTTTCTCGAAAAAAAATAGAATAGAAAAAGGGTTCCTTTTTTTCATAATGTATACATGCAAGCAAGTGTCGAGGGGTCGATTCGAAGAACTTGCAAGATGTTTCATAAGGTGTCCGGTCCATTATTCTAAAAAAAAAAGATTGTATATGTAGCGGGAAGCCTGTGTCGAGTATAGCGGGAAAACACGACGCACGTGTTGCTCTCTCTCAGCTGAGATGCACGAGCTGCGGTGGGGGTGCTGGCGCGTGCCGCATAGCCCGCTTGCGCGGGCCTGGGTGCGCGGCGAAGGGATGCGGCGTCGACTCATGCATAGCTCCCGGCTGCGAGTCCCAGCGGCGGGGGCGGGGATGCAGCCCGCGTGCGCGGGCCTTGGCGCAGTGTGGTAGGGGCGCTACGGCTGTGGCGGGGACGCTGCGGCGCGGCCAGAGGCCCGAGATGCACGCCTGCGGGACGCTACCGCTGCGGCGGGGACGCGACGACGCGGCCGAATGCGCGACCCTGGCTATGCGGTGGGAGGTGACAGATGGTGGGTGGTGGGTGGTGGATGGTAGGTGGGCCCGTATGCAAGAATCTAGCTATGCTGTGGGAGGTAGTGGGTGGTGGGTGGCGGGTGTACTACATGCATATATTAAAAAAAAATTATTGCAAATTTTTATTTATTTATAAATTGTTAATAACAACACCTACCACTCACCACCCACCACCCACCGCCTGCTCGGAAAAAACGGCCCGCCGCGGGCCCGCCAGACTAGCAGCTATCTCTCTCACACTGGCGCCTACCTCCCCCACTATAGGCCACGCCCCTGTCTGGAAAAAACGTCCCCCTTCTACTCACGTGAGAGAAGTGGAACTCATATGCACATGTTGCGTCCAGGATTCGGAATATAAGCTAAATTTATTCGGAAAAACAAATAAACATGATTCATACAATTTCAAAGGTTATAGATTTTAATGATTAAAACTTTAAGTGGAATTACAAAGTTATACAATCGTCAAGCGCAAGACGCGATATATTAAAGTTTCTTCTTCTAAAAATTAATTCATGTACCTCGCAATAAAAATAGAAGTTAAGATTCTCGTTGATGCGGCGGATCGGGTCAGCCGGTCACGGCAGGTAGCGGCGCTCCCGCTGTCACTCGTTGCTCCGGGCCGAAGGTGTCGTCCCTGGTTTACGCTGGTAGCTTCGTAGATACAATTGGAGTGGACAATAATTACTCGTAGTGGAGACTCGATATGACTGTACTTTTCTTCTCACTTCTCTACTCGTTATTATTCTACACTTATTTCTTTTTACGATGTAACACACGGACGTGTATGACGGCTTCGGATTCGCCTCGGCTGTCCTACCACGTCCGTGCGGAAGTTCCATTTCTCCCCCTTGTATGAAAATCTACTATTAATGAAGGTAAATAAACCATATTTAATAAAACACAATATATATATATATTATTGAATTAATAAGAAAATTGACTTGTTTAAGAAAAGTATTGCATTAAACATATTAAATATATGTTTAAACTCAAAGAGCATTTGATAGCTCGCAATAAGTATTGCACTGATCGAATCTAATATTAGTTTCATGAAATTAAATATTGTATGGAAATTGAGAAATATTTAATCAACTTAAGAATTATTTTTCTACGATTCAATAGGTATGGTCTTCAAAGAATTAAACGTCAATTGAAATCTATAAAATATCTCATGTAAATGATTAGATATATAATCAAGTCAGTATATATAATTTTTTAGTATAAAAAAAAACTTTCCTAAATCAATTGGAGCTGGAGTACATTAATTCAATATATAATGAACCGAAATATAGAATTATTTAATTGAAATGAACTTATCATAGGAATAATTGAATAATATGAGTTGTTAAGTATTGTATTTTATACTTACTCTTTCATTGCAATACTTGTCGATTTCGATTTATTTTGTGCTTGTATTTCAATATTTTTACATTTAAATTTTGCATTTTACCTCACATTTAATTGTTATAACACCTTATACACCAAACGCTGTAACACAGGTGTGAAGAGCGACGCGAGAGAGGCTGATCACCGACGACGAGCAACCGGCTGTGGAGACGGTGGCTACGTAAGGAGGACGTCGAGACGCAGCCCGTGACGGAGGTGTGCTGAGAGCGGAACGGAGTAACGCCACGAACCTTCCTGAGTCGGCGTCTTGAGAGCCGCGACCGCAAGAGTGGACGGCCCTTCTTCTTGGACATCGATAATTGCAGGTGAAGCCGAAGCGTGCAGTGGTGTCAGGCGAACGGGCGTGAAGTCGTGGTGATGGGAAAGCGCGTGAGAGAGAGAGAGAGAAAGAGAGTGATTGTATGCATACGAGAGGCGAATGAGAGAAAGAGTTTAGTCACGAGCGGGTAGTGGTGACCTGGGTGCCCAACGGGGTACCGACATCGAGGAGCATATTCGGTTGTCCGGCAGGGCCCCCTTAATGAGACCGATCGTTCGGGTAAAGAGTGTGACAGAAAGAGCAATAACGTGAGTAATGTGAATTAGAAATTTTGTGAATAGCGCGGTCGAGACCACAGTCGGAGAGTAAGACTGACTGCCGTGACGCAATCGATCATTAATCGCTGTTATGAGATATATAATTATCCTGATAAAATATCTGTAATGTGGTTTATGAAATATATTATTGGGAGATACTGATTAAATAATTGAATTCACTTAATTACATTTTGTTTCATTTGAATAGAGCATATTTCATTTGCTCGTGTATAAAATAAATGACATCATTTAATAAATAATATTATTATAATAATATAAATAATATCATTATTTATTAAATAATGTAATTTATTTGATTAGATATGAAGTTGGTTTCATTAGGTAAAATAGTTAATTAAATTAGATCTTTAATTGAAACAGAATAATCTCTGAACATTGTATTCGTCTGAAAATATCATATAATCAAATCAATAAAAAGAATATTTGATTTCATTCTAAATTACTACTGTATCGATTTTTTGCATTTATTGATTCAGCTAAATACTTTTTTGAATCAACGAAATATTTCAGTAGGTCATCTTAATGTTTATTTACGTCCATCTACGATTAATAGGTTTTATGAGATATTTAATTGTCCCAATAAAATATTTGCAATGTGGTCTATGAAATATATTATTGGGACATACTGATTACATAATTAAATTCACTCAATTACATTTTCTTTGATTTAAATAGAGTGTGATAAATTCTAATATTTCATGCAGTTGAAAGATTATTAATTAATGTCATCTGCTTTATTAAATATTTATTTGATGGAATTTGTTAAAATAATCTATTGAATTAGAAACTTCACTGAGACATATATTATATTTTGTGAAATAGTATTTCTATGTCCCCGTACTATTCACTGGCGGACCAACGGGCTGCACGCGATTCACTCAATATACCTACACTAAGACACCAAAACCCCAACCCTTATCTCACGCGGAAAACCAAACACCAACTCACGACTGCCCTAAGGGCGCCAGATGATTATACACCGCCTTGGATCCGTTGTCCCGCTGGCTCAGTCTCAAGGGAGGTCTTTGACGCTCCGAGTCCGGGGATATCCTCGGCGACTGAGGCAAAACTCTGTTACCTGCTTCCTTCCCGCTTGGCTGCTACTGGGGCTAACCGCCGCCCCGTGACCACTGAAAAACGCGCTCGAAACCACAAACACTCACGGGAAAAGGGCAGACACGCTCAAATAATTTTTTCACTCAAATTCGCTTCAAATCCACTCTATTCAATTTAAATGTTATACACTTGTCGAGGTGTTGTAACTGTCGTGTCCACGAAACCGTTGTGCGCGTGTGTCTGTATCGACTTGTAACGAACCGCCACTTTTCTCACCACTAAACTGACGAAACTCTCCACCAACCTCCGTATTCCGATCTCCACCTATACTACCACTAACTTACTACCGTTAAATTCTACTACAACTCCAACAACTTCCACACTTCCTACTTCTACAACCCTACTACTCAACTTTACAAAACTGCTAACTACTAAAACTGCAAGAATTTAGCAAAGCTTGGGAAAGCGTGGTGTCGGTACAAGGACCTATTCAAGAATGGCGGTTTGCGTCGCAAACCGCCGTCTTCCCCGCGTCGCGATTATCGCGGTCCTTCTCTAACACACCTAAATCATCTACAAACGATCGACGCGCGGGCTCGCGCGCCGATCGCGAGCTCGCGATCCGAGCGCTCTCACATACCTGAGGTCGCGCGGTGGTATTGCGCCCTCGCGGAGGCGCGACTTCTCGCCCTAGCGGAGGCGAGTATCGAGCATAAGAGCCCCGGTGACCACAAGTCGATCGCGCCGTCTCTCGTCTCTCTTCGATGCATAGGAGTGGAGATCGATCGTTTCTCTCTCGCTCCTATGGCCTTGCGTATCCCACCCTCTCTCTCGCATGTAGCACGCCGTCTCTCTCGCACCGCGCTCTCTCTCTCTCTCTCTCTCGCCGCACTTCTCTCTATCTCTCTCTCTCGCCGCGCGCACTCTCACTTTCTCGCGCCTACTCAGTTTCGCCGGTTTTCGACCGGTTCGCGCGCCTTCGTCTAAACTCGCGTCTCCTCGTGTTCCTCATCCGCGCTGACCTTGCCGAGTGTAGTGTAGTGAATGTGAGAGTGTGTAAATCTTCCTCAACGGCATCCTCGTTCGTCGCGGAAGTTGCGGGGTCTAGGAAAGATGGCGGCGAGTTAAATATATTTTCTTGCATTTATAATACAAAATAATTGTTCTAATAACTATATAATTAATTCTGTAAGACTCGAAATTAAATTAATTAAACGAAATGAATTAAATAATTACTGAATCTAAAATAACTTAATTTAATATTTTCTTACTTCAATTAAGTAATAATTTGAGTTATTATAGCGGTTATTGAATCAATTAAATAATTTTGCGTTATATTGATTTAATTGAATACATTAAATTATTTTTGTCAGTGTACCGACAATTCTCTAAATTCTCTGCTAGCATCTAAGGCAATCTTGATTTTACAAATAATTTTGAAACGGCTTAATGGCATTTGTGATTGCATCAAAACTTTATTTATAACTCGTAGAATACGCGTAGACTACTTTTTTGGCTGATTTAATTCCAATTAAAAAATAAGTCGGTATTTTCAGTAATAATATTTTGATGCAATCAGAAATGCCATTAAGAAAGCCGTTTCAAAATTATTTGAAAAATCGAAATTTCCTTAGAGATTAGCAAAGAACATACAGAATCGTCGGTATAGTAAAGCGCGAAAATTAAGTTAGGCATCCCCTTAAATCTAGTTGAAACTGCTAAAAATAGTGGACATAATAGTTACAGTTTATGACGGAATTTTTTTTCTACCCTCAATAAAAATTGATGTTTCTAAAATTTATGGAGCATGGAAATTAAGATAAACATTCTGTTAGGTCTAATTGTTTTTAAAATTAATATCATTTTTGAAATTATATAAGCCCTAAAATACGCATCGGGTCGGTGGTACCAACGATCTGAAAACGAAAAGTTACGGCATAGGTTTCGCGGGAATTTCTGCCTTCTTAGGGACACGCGAGTATGGGAGGTTGCGGCAAGCGAGCATGGAATTATCCCACGATTGCTCAAGCGACTGAGCAGAACGAGAGCGGTCAACCTGTTTTATTTTTTCTAATAAACTTTTCTTTCATTTTTTATTATATGACTCCGTAATTATGTTATTTCAATTCCTCTCAAAATTTTATAAAGTTAAGATAAGCTTAAGATAAGCTTCAGAGAACCGACACTTGAGGAATTTAAAAAATGGCTGTCTCTACAGAAAAGAGATCAAAAGCATATGGTATAGGTCTGAATTGCTGTCAAATGTTTAGAGGTCAGTTATCGTACGCTAAATGGAGTATGCCGCCCCTCTAAATATTAATAGAAAAAAGCACGTTCTCGAAATAATGATACTTGTTTACTATATTAGGGTAAAAGAAAAATATAATTTCTTCATTCTTACCTTCCATCCTGTTCACCAAATCCTATAATATTATCATAATATTTATTGCAATCGTGATCCATAAAAGCATCAGAGATTGAATCTCGTAATCCCATTTGACAGTCAGTGGTATAACTATCGTCTTGCATTTGCTCATCATATAGTGTAGTTTGTCTTTCCAAAAATGGTATTTTTCTGGAAACTGAGACAAAGAATAAATAATCATAACAATTTATAACAATATATTTGACGGATAGCAGTACAAATGCAGGAAAGTAGATTTATGCTGTACGTTACGGGCATTAATTGAACGCGAATGACACTGTCATCTTTTATACTACGCGCGGATAGCTCGATTTTCGGTACACGTTCTTTTTGCTGAGCGCATGCAATAATATTTATGATGTGATAATTTCCTATAAGTGACAACAACAATTTACTTATCAAACAAAGTAGTATAAATTATTACTAATAACTGAGTACCGTTCTTAGCCACAACGGAATGATAAAATTATTTATACCTTATTGAAAAATCTTACCTAAGTTCTTACGTGAAATCTTATGCCAAAATCTGATCTGAAATTTTTCTATTTATATTCTATTTTTTTCTATGGTACTTGGAATTTTTTCAGATGCGCAACAAAATTTTTTAGGTTCTGCATCTGAAAAAATTCCAAGTCCCATCGAAAAAAATTTTTTAATAATGAGTTTACCCACATTTTGCACGGTGTTTAGTCCCTTATAAATAGAAAAATTTCAGATCAGATTTGGCATAAGATCTCACGTAAGATTTTTCAATAAGGTAATATATACAAATCACTATTTCGATACTATGAATAGAAATCATATATAGAAGATATTGTGAAAAAAAAAAATAAATACAATATCTATTAAAACCTCATTGTGAGGGAGGGACGGAGGATCGGAGGGTCGGAGGGAGGGAGGGAGAGAGCCGCGCAAGTTCCCACCTGCTGTCTTGCCGATTGGCCGACGCGCCGAGCGAGTTTTCTGCTCGACTGGTAAATTCGGTTACGACCCTCAATCGGAAAGATCGTGCTCTAGGTGCCAGTTCACCCTTGACAACTTGACAAAAAATCTGACAAACTCCGCTGGGATGAGCCGCCACCGACCGCCCTACTCTACTTCACGCCTCAGAATGTATTCAGGTCGTCCAACAGGGGAAACGTACGAACTCACGGCTCTTTAAGTTCATAACCCTCACATAACTGTCATGCAATATTCGCTCGGCATGCTATGATCCTGCCGACCCTGTCTCATCAAGCTCTTCCTTTCTCATAAATTATTCCCACCAGAAGTTTTGAAAAACTATACACAGCATATCATTTTAATATTTAAACAAACGTTATTACTCCCTCGCTCACGGACGGTCGGTTTAAAAGATTTGTAAAGTCAAATTTTAAAAACTAATGCATATTATATTCAATTTAAATAATAAATTTATTTTAATAATTAATTGCAATAAAAATTAAATTAAATATTAAATTAAATATATATAATTAAAATTAAAAAAAAAAAAAAAGAAAAAATATTATTTGTTCACTTTCGTGTCACAATATATGCTTTTATGTTGAAATATATATTCTTGATGAGAAAAACCTGAAAAATGTGATTTTTTTCTATTATTCACGTTTTTATCATTATGATATTATGATATAAACATGGAACTTATATTATAAACTAACTCTAGATTGATACATTGTTACCCTATATGAGGGCAAGTATTTTGTAGTTCTTAGATATTTCATTTATACCGTTTGTTATAAACAAATTAATTGTTTTCTTTGTCTGCTAAATTATAGCGGGATATATATCCATAATTTATAATTGATCTAGAGACTCTTTTGAAAAATACGGTGGTATTTTTTATTTTTCCAATTTTTATTTTTGTGGAATAGCCTAAAAATTAAAATTGGAAAATTAAAAAATGCCACCATATTTTTCATACAATTCTAAGTCAGAAATATTTTTAGTAATTTTTCGATAAGTTGCATCCTTTTCAAGAAAAAAATTAGAGTTCAAAAATGTTGAAATGTTAGCGAATTTTTTTCTCGAAAACTATGCGTTCAGTCAAAGAAGTATTAGAAGCACTTTTGATCCAAAATGATATGCTATTTCCAAATCCGGTGTCAAAAATAGGGGTTCCAATTCAAAAAATCACTTTGACCATTAAATGACCTTGAAAATAAATTTCAAGGTCAAAACTGATTTCATAGAAAGATAGCCCCCATTGTCCCAAACAACTTTCGTCTGAACAATTTTTTTATGCAACGCCAACTGTCGAAAATATCTCGGTGGTTTCTTTAAAATGGGACACATATGACGCATACGACAAGACGCATATGTGACAAGACGCATCTGACATATGACGTCTCTCGGAGACGACATATGTAAGACGACTATGGAAAGCGGACAACTTTACGTCCGGTAGACAGTCAGTCTATCTCTCTCGGCCGCGCGCCATTTTCCGCCGCGCTCAGTGTCTGCCGGCCGAGAAACACGTGCTCGCCAGCTCGCGCATCTCCGCCGTCGCTTGAACTTCCTCGCATTCCCGCGTCTTCGCGATCCGCCCGCGTGTGTCCGTGTAGTTGGTGTGAGTGTATAGTGTTGTGTGCGTATAGTGTAGTGTACGTTAGCGTTTTCAGAGTCCTCGCCGTCGCCTCTGTCGCGGGGTTGTACACGATAGCGGTCGCGTGCTCAGCTGAGCGGCGGCTTCGTGTTCGGCCACGAGGTTGGTGCGACTTTCTGCTTATCAACGTTCCCCAGAGGTCGTCGTCTCCTGCAGCCGTCGTCGTTTTATTTCTCTCTCTCTCTCTTGCTTTCTCTCCTGATCTTTCAAATCCACAGCTACAACCAACAAATGTGGTGTAGTACTCTCTCTCTCTCTCTATCGCTTTCTCTCAAAGCCACTGAACTAGTCTGCTAACATATCAGTTCATGCAAATTAAGTGAAATCAATTATAAGAATCAGGTAAATAAATATTTTTGAATATGTTTCAGATTATTGCTTGATATAATTCAAATGCATTTTAGTGGCTATATGTTGTTTTAAATGTGCTTTGTTCATAAATAATATATAAATAATTAAGTAGTAAATATAATTTTTAAAAATTTCATTTTTACAAAAAAAATTTTTTAATTTTTTTTAATTATAACTTAGAAATTTTTTTTTTTGGTAAAACACATAATTGGAACGTATTCTACGGTAAATTTCCTATCGAATAAGACAATAAAAAAAATCCATTTTTTGAAGGTTTTAACCCAGGCTGGCCCCCATAATAGAACGACGGGACATCATCTACAGGGAAGCCTACCCCGCATTTGCAAGAATGCAGTTTAAATTATTTACTTGTAATTAAGATAAAATGGTTCAATTATCTGCAAAAATCATTTATCGAGGAACTTTTGATGGTCGGAAAAACCCCTGAAAAAACATTTTAAAATTATAGAAGATGTTAAAAGTCCGTTATTTTATAATTTTTTAAAGTTGGACTTCGGGCGTTATCTTGAAAACAACATTGGGACAATATTGCGACAATATTATTTTTTTCTGGCAGGTTAACATTACAAACCACGCTATGTTGCTCCAATATTGCAGCAAGGTAAAACAATATTGACGGAATATGTTATATATGGTAGCAACATTATTTTCTAGGATATCAAAGAATCATTGGAAAAAAAATTATATTTAATCTCTGACAAATACTCCGACAATATTTAATAACCCTACTGCAGTATTGAAGCAATATTGTTCAACCCATTAACGCCTGAGAGGACAGAAATCCTGACCGGTTTCGCTGCATTGATCTCAAACAAAAAATGTATAATAGATTGAACCTGAACTATATTTCTCTATTTTTGAGTGCGTTTTTTCGATTCCCATGGTCAATATTTGGCGTCCGCGTTGAAAATTTTCTAATTTAATCATTTTTTTCGAAACGATTAAACTCTTAAGGGGAGGCCTAACTTAATTTCCGCGCTCTACTATACCGACGATTCTCTATGTTCTTTGCTAATATCTAAGGCAAATTTGATTTTGCAAATAATTTTGAAACGGCTTTCTTAATGGCATTTCTGATTGCATCAAAACATTATTTATAATTTGTAGAATGTGCGTAGACTTCTTTTTTGGTTGATTTCAATTCCTATTGCTGAAAATACTGACTTATTTTTCAGTAAGAACATAGAGAATCGTTGGTATAGTAAAGCGCGAAAATTAAGTTAGGCATCCCCTTAAATGTAGTTGAAACTGCTAAAAATAGTGGACACAATAGTTACAGTTTATGACGGAATTTTTTTTCTCCCTTCAATAAAAATTGATGTTTCCAAAATTTCGGATCAAAACAAAAATATCATTCAATGTGTATTTTTCCTTGAAATTTTTAGATGCATCTTTTTTGACTTATCTTGCGATTGATATCAAAGTAATTTAGTAGGTTTTTGGGGCCGCTGATTACGAATCTGATTAGGATATCAGATTTTAGAAATTCAGAATGGCGGATTCGATATGACGGTTATTTTAAGTTAAAATTGCGATTTTATTAGCAACTCGTTTAGAAATATATTGTAGGGGTTTTTGGGTTGCCGATCCAAAATAACGAATAAAAAGATTCCTAACTCTAAAAATATTGGTTGAAAATGTTTTCTTCGGAATTATAGTCTTTGATTCCAAAACCATAGTTAGATATAAAAATTAGGAATCAAGGACCTAAAGTGGAGCTTCACATTCTCGGTATTTTGCAATTTAGAAATGGAAAATTTCCAGTCTTATCAGCATATAATTGTTATCAATAAGAACTTTCTTCTCAATTTTTTAGTCATGGCTTATCATTGAGCGGAGTATCGAAGGTTGAATCTGAAATGTCAAAAATAACGTAGAATAAGTCCTCAGTCATGTTTTTAAGCGTGAAGTAAAATTTTATCACTGAACGTTTAACAATTTCCACCACGTGGAAGTGAACCGAAACAATAGTCTCTTTATCTTTCTCACATTTTTTCTTTTTCAATTTTTTTTTGTTTTGTTCTTAATTCTTTGGTTCAATGTATTGTTTTGGTCAAATTTAATTGGAGATGGAGTTGCAGCCCGGTTCAACACAAGTGACTACTAGAAACTTGCAAATACTGCGGCTAAATTCAAAGGACTAATGAGATGCAAGACTTTTGCTAATATTTCAAAGATCCGGATTCAGACTAAACCATGGTTAAAATGAAATGACTAGAGCAATGTGATACTAATCCAGATACTCACAGAATTTGTGTACTTGAAAAACTATTTACGCTATCAATATGAATATACAAAATGATATTGACCATAAAGAAAGTTTGACATTAAGAATGTAGTCATTTTTAGAAGACCACAGTTCTAAACTAAAGTAGTTGTTATATTCTGTTCACTATTTTTAGCAGTTTGAGTTGGATTTAAGGGGAGCTCAGACCAACTCAGACCTCAGGTCGAGGGTCCCCGGGACCGAAGTCCGGACCTCGCTCGAACCCTGGGTTGCCGCACTCCACTCTTGGTCTCTAAACTCGATTAAGGCGCGGCGCTTATTAGAGCCGCTCGCTCCACTACCACACACTTGCGCCTCTAACTCTCTCTCCCCAACAACCTACTCGATCTCGGTTCGCCCAAAGGCTAACGGAGGGCGCGGGCGCGTTTTCACGCGGCCTTCGCAGCCTTCCCTCTTCCTATTGCCGGCGAGCAAGCTCAAACCGAACTCTCTAGCTCCTTTTGCTCTTTCTCTCCTATCACTCTCTCTCTCTCTCTACTCAAAACTCGAGGGCTACGCCCACCTTCTTCTCCTAGGTGCCACTGGACTTTCCGCCTCTCGCGAATGGTGTCCGAGATGGACTTGGAGCTCGCTGCACGTCAAGCCGACCGTTAATACAGGCTCAGACGGTACGGTGGTGGCTCTCTTACCCTACTCGGCAGCTTGGCTCCTCCTAGAGATCGGCGGAGGTCTCTATCGATTTTCTCTCGTCTCTCACTCTTTAAGGCGCTCTCGCTCAATAGTCGACCTTACGGCTCGGCGTGTAAAGCGGAACTGCCCCCGCACGGAGCGAGGGTCGACTCTCTCTCCTCCAGTTCACCACGTGACCGGCGGGGACCAATCAGGCCCGGCCATTGCCACCGTAGCGGCAGCGAGATCGACGAGCAAGCTCGGCCGACTCGGCCGCCGCAGCCGTCGTCTCCCTCTCTCCGCTCTCAACTCTCCGTCTCTCTCGCGCGTACGCGCGCTACTCGCTTACTGCTCTTTCTCTCTCGCAATCAGAGCTCTATTGCCGGTCACGTCACAAAGTTTACAAAAAAAGAATTTCTTCGTGTAAACTGAAATTGAAACTTTAAACTCGTTTTTATCGAAATGGCATTTCTGAAGTTGGAGACCAATATTACTCGAACACTAATGAAGATCTTCTTGAAATTTTGCAGGCTTATTTAATACATAAGAATGTAGTCTTTGATCGTTCCATATTTTCTTTGAAAAAATGATCGTTTTATAGCCAAAAACCAGCCGTTTTTTTTTGGTTAAAATTGAACCAATCATTTTGACAGTCTGCCATTTTGTGAAAAATGAATATTTTTTTCAAATTCTTTGATTAAAGACTAGTTTATATTTATATTTGACTAAATCCGTCTACACTTCTTATTTCAGATGATCCGGTTCACCGCAATGTTGGTACCGCAAACCGTATACATAAAAACATTATTTCTTTGTCGGCCATTTACCACTAAACAATATAACATTTTTCAATAAAAAAATTACTGAAAGTTCTTCAAGATGTGCTCTTTAAAATAGTATATTGATCGATAAAAGAGTTTTGTAGTTTTTTTAAAAAAGTTCATTGAAAAGGCCTTTTTTGCGCTACCAGTGGGGGTAGCCCCTTAAGAGTTTTTTTATTTAAAAAAAAAAAATGATTAAGAGGGGTGTAGACCTATAGATAATTTTTATTTTTATCTAAAAAAGAAAAAGCATGATGATAAACTATGTTTCTAATATTACTGAGATATTACGAATTATTTATAAAATGAGCCTAGAAGAAAGTATTCAATGTTATTTTATGCTCTGCCTGTTTTAAAGAAAAGGCTTTGGCGTAACCTGCAGGTCACATTGGTGCATGAATTTTAATGGTAAGGGGCATAGATTATTTGTATTTTATGTGATTCTGGGCTGAATAATAGTAGAATTTAAAATCATTTAAAAAACTGCTTAATACTTTTCATTTTTATAAAATTTCTTAAATTTATTTAATTTTAGAACTTTTTCATTACGTATATAAATAATTTCAAATCCTATAATTCTTCAGCCCAGAATCACATAAAATACCAACATTTTAAGTCATATCCTATTAAAATTCATGCACCGATGGGACCTGTAGGTTACGCCAAACTGTCGGTTTTCATATTTTCCATAAAACAGCTTTATAGTTTATTTTACTGTATAGTACTTACAAGTCAGAACACATTAATTAATCTGCTCCAAAATTTAATTTTTAATATTTAGCAAGGTTAAGAGTACTTGCACTAACAACATATTCCATTTAGTAAAATAGTCCATTAAAATGATGAGTTTTCTTGGAAATAAATTAAAAACTTAACAACATTTCTACTGCATCTTAAAATCTAGACCATCACTAATATTCTCTCTATAAGATTTAATAAGTTTAACTCTATTTTTGTTGAATTTATAATATACAAAATATTGTACAAATACACTTTTCACAAAAATCAAGGAAACAAAAAAATTTTCGAAATTTTTTGGCAAATTTTAACAGGCTGTATCGCAGTGAAAAATGGTCGTACAGGAAACAAAAGAAAAGCTTTTGAAGATTAAAAACTCTAGTTTTCAGATATTTAACTTAAAAATTTTTCGAAACACTGGTAGTTCGTCAATCCTTAGGCAAAGTAAAAAAAAAAAATTTGCAAATTTTTTGCATTTTTTTTCTCGCTCTACAGACATGGAAAATTTTTTTCGAGCTAAACCAAAGAATAGGTCGCAGAGCCTGTTTATTCAGCTTCAATTTTCTTTTTTACTAGACCATATTGCCCAGCAATCGTACAGATAGTTTCGTTTTCTGCAGAAAATTTCCTATAAAAATCTGTCATGGTTAATTTAAAAAAAAAAATTCCACCTGTTTTCGTTAATCGACTGCATCTTTGTCAATATTGGGCGGAAAGCTTAGGTCATAGAAAAATTCTTTAGCTTAATGTATCCCGAATAACCCCCTCAATTTTTAGATCGAGCGGCTCAGCGGTTTTTTCTGGATCGATCGATTGAAATTTCGAAAAAATTAAGGGAACAGGGTTTTTGTTCCTTAAACTAAGCTTAATTTTTGTAAAAAATCAGTAATTTCTCTTTTTTTTAAATTGTTAATCAACTTTATGTTTTTTAAAGATTAATTAAGAACAAAAAGTCCAAATAAAGTTTTTTAAAAATTTCCAAAATTTGACAAATTTTTTTTTTAATTTTGAAAAAAATTTGACAAAAAATTAAGAGGCCATATCTAACTTATCTCGCTCAAACTATGGACACATTTAAATCTTTATTTTCCCCCAAAAAAATTACTTCAGTATGTAAATTTAAAGTTGTTACCTCTAACGTGTACACTGAACTCGTTGTGCGAAATTGTGAGCAACAAATTTCTTACGTTTTCTGTAGAGTCATCACGTGTTAAAAAACAGTTTTTTGAAAACTTAAACTTTTTTGGTAAAAAAAAAACAACCAACAGTTTTTTTCAAAATAAATCTTTTTTCGTAAATTTAAAAAAAATTACTGACAGCAACTTTTCAAATTCGATTTACGCCATAATGCCCCCCCCCCCAGACGACATTTATCTGTCTCAGAAGTCGCTCAGCTAGTAACTCTTGTTCAGGAGGGGTACAGATATCCGCAGGTTGGTGAACGACTCGGTGTAAGTGCTTCAGTTGTATCTCGTGCCTATAACCGATTTCTCAAACAAATGCATATGAAAGACGTACTGGACAAGGCCGACATAGTGCAATGACTTATCGAGACGAACGAGCAATCATTCGACAAGCTCTTCATGATCCTTTCGTTCCAGCAATCGACATCGCGCGAAATTTTCCAAACCATCGACAACAAAGACAACAATAACAACAACAACAACAACAACAACGACAACGACGACACCCTCGAAACATTTCCCGATCGACGGTAATATATCGTCTTCTCGAATCTGGACTGCGTGCTAGAACTGCTACCCGTGGACCGATGTTGACCGTTGCACATCGTAGAGCTCGTCTACAGTATGCTCGCGACCTTGCAAACTGGTCAATGAGAAATTGAAACAATGTTTTTTTCTCTGACGATTCTCGGTTTTGCCTATATGATAATGACCGAAGACCTCGAGCTTGGCGTCGAACAGGTCAACGTTATGAACAACGTTTTACTCGTTCCATAAGTGCTTACGGTGGAGGATCGTTGATGGTTTGGGATGCAGTTTCACGGAATTCTCGAACTCCTTTAGTAATTGTTCGAGACACTCTCAATGCTAGGAGTTATACTGACCAAATCTTGCAACCTCATGTGTTACCTTTAACCCTTTTCGGCATACATTTTTCTATTGACTATTCTGGCTTGAAATTTCTTACTCGTGGGTTTTCGGGGTCGCTGAATACGAATATTATTTATTATTTATTATTTATTAAACCAGTTAATAATTACAACTTTGGAAACCTATATTTCCATAGGTCCCAGTAGTAATTCCTATAGAGGTAATATAAATCACCTGTACATAGGCCTGGCTAAAGAAAAACTTAAAAACTAAACTTACATACTAAACAAAAGATCTGTTCAGTTGTTAACAAAAAATATATATATAATATAAAAATTTGTGTCATGTAACTAAGTACAAAATATACTATAAAAATTAGTCATAACAGTTCATATATTTATCTTAATGCATTCTTTCAGTTTATGTTTTATTACGTTTTTGCTACTTCTTAATAGTTTTAGATCATTAGGTAGATCATTAAAAATTCTAACTGCTACTAGGTAACATTTCTTGTTACTAATAGTCTTGTTAAATTTTGGTATTGGAATACTTTTGTTCCTAGTAATAGATTTCTTTTGGCTGTAAAACTAGCTTAAAGTAGTATAATGATAGAAAATAGATTCGAAGGAAAAGACTTGTTATATACTACCAAAATTTGAGTAAGAATTTTCATAAAAATCGGATGATAAATAAGCTGAATAATGATTTTTTTCTGAAAAAATGACCTTCTTTTACTATTTATTTATTTATAAAAATTTAACAACAAATAAAATAACAATTTACGTTCAACAGTATTGTAGAGAAACATCTTAGCTATAAGAAAAACCTATAATCACCTATGTATACGTATTATTCAAAATTTTATCAGGAAAAATAGCTGATCAAAAAGGTGGGTCCTGGGAGACTCGCTGTACCGCAAAGAGTTAACAAGAAACAGAAGATTTATTTTTATGCAGGATAATGCTAGGCCTCATACAGCGAATGCGACTCTCCAATTCTTTCAGAGAAACAACATTAGATTGCTGAGGCATCCTGCAATGAGTCCTGATCTGAATCCCACTGAGCACGTCTGGGACATATTGGGCCGCCGATTGCGTCAAAATTATCCAAATTTAGCAGCATTAGAGAACACTTTAATAAGAGTTTGGCGTCACATCCCTCAACGGATGATCCGAAATTGCATTTCAAATATGCAAAGAAGATAGCAAGCTGTAATTAGGAGTAGAGGAGGGAAAACTCAATACTGAACACGACACACGCACACGCACATACACATGCTTACCCACTTTAGAAAATGAGTTTGGCGTCATAAAATACTGTGGAGCCGACGAACCACAGGGTCTCAATTGTTGTGGAGCATTATTAACTCACGTGCGTTAGGACAAAAGAAGCAAAAATCCGACCGTACAACTTCCACGTGGTATGCTTCGGATAACGCTAATGCCAATGATGATTCGGTCATCAATCAAAATTTTTTTCAGAAACTTTGATTTTCTTAAAAACAAAAAAAAAAATATTTTTCAATTTTTTTCAATTTTTTTTCTAATTTTCTAATTTTAAAAAAATTTGTTTGGTCTTTCTTGTTGTTAATTAATCTTCAAAAAACACAAAATTGAGTAACAATTAAAAAAAAACGAAATTATTGATTTTTAAAAAAATTAAGCTTACTTTTAGGAACAAAACCCTGTACACTTAATTTTTTCGAAATTTCAATTGATCGATCCAGAAAAACTGCTGAACCGATCGATCTAAAAATTTGAAGGGTTCTTTGGGATACATTAGGCTAAAGAAGTTTTCTATGACTTAAGCTTTCTGCCCAATATTGACAAAGATGCAGTCGATTAATCAAAAAGCGGGAAAGTGGCATTTTTTTGCTCTTTTTCTATGGTGCAAGAATGGGAACAGGTCGCACTAAAAGACAAGTTCAAAACACTTGACTTTGGTAACCCGAATAAGTTCATTACGACTATTGTTACCCTTTTTTCCAGATTTGCTCAATGCCCAAACCTAAAATACATTTTTCTAACGGTTATTTAAACTAATCAGTCGACAAATTTATTTAATATTAACTTAGTTTATTAACAAAAAAAATAACAATATTCCATATAATAAGGTGTCTCTGCACTCATTTCATAACCCTGTAACAAACGAAATGAATAACAAAATTTATTTAATTTTACGAATTCAACGGTTTCCTATATCTAGCTAACGAAATTCCATTGTTTAAATAATATTTTACTAGCGACGTACCTCGCTCGCTAACGCTCGGTCAGTAAATAATTTTTTGGTTCCTGTTTAAAATAATTTATCATTGTTCTAAGCTTTGAATTGATTACTCATTTTTTTATAAACTATTATAATTTTTTTAAGAATTATAAAAACATATTTTACATTTTATTTACATTTTAAATATTCAAATAATTTAATTTTTAAGTTGCGTATAATAATAAACTTGTTGTGTCGTAAATTTATTGTAATCACAGAGAGTGAAAAGGTAAATTAAATTAAATAATATATAATATTTAAGAATGTTATTCTTAATATTATTATATTACATCATTTGTATTTGTTGGGAAAACTGGTGGAATCAGAAATACTTGGAGTAGTGGTTAAGAAAGAAAAGTAATATATTTAGTAGATACAAGACCACAAATAGCTTACAAAACGCCCCAAGGGCTCGCTATGCGATGCGACTCCTTCAGAGTTCAGCGGGTGAGTGGCAGCATCAGCGCGTGTCGCGCAAGGTGCTTACATGGGTATACTCATTTTTTTAATTTTAATTGTTTAAAGAGAAAACAAATTTTCATTTTTTATAACATTTTATCAATTAAATGATTGTAATGAATTACTTTTTATTTAATATAAATAAATTTAATACTAATTTTCTAAAATATTATAAATAATAGATGATTTTTTTATAAACTAGACTTTACAGTAGATAAAACACAAGGAATAGTTTTAATTACAGTAATAAATAATTACGTAAATACGTAAATAATATGTTACGAGAATAAGATGTCTTATTTTCTTATTTTCGCTGTAGTTCTACATATTTCCTTATTCCGCCCCCCTTATTTACATATTCCTACTCCTCACCGCAAGTGTCCGGCAAAGGTCCTATACTATTTCTTTTGTTATTCTTCTGCTCTAATTCTTTTAGTGTGTACTAGGCCTAATATCTAATAAGACAATTATACTTTTCGGCATGTGCTTGGATGCTTATGTTAACATTGAGAAAAAATCGGTCGCTGCTCCTGTAGACAATGTCCAGATGTCCAGGAACACCCTCAGGACGACGGGACGTAGTCTACAGGGAAGCCTACCCCGCATTTGGTCATTGAGAAAAAAATCGGGCGCTGCTCCTGTAGACGTTGTCCAGGTGTCCAGGAACACCCTCAGGATGACGGGATGTCGTCTACAAGCAGCCACCCCGCACTTGGTCATTGAGAAAAAAGTCGGGCGCTGCTCCTGTAGACGATGTCCAGGTGTCCAGGTACACCTTCAGGACGACGAGACGTCGTCTACAGGGAAGCCCATCCCGATCTTGGTCATTGAGAAAAAATTGAAGCGGAAAAAATGTTCCTGGACCATGTTACATCATCTACAAGTATCGTCGGTCAAAGAGGTGAAATGTGGTCGGAAAAAAAAACCTGGAATTAAGCTCCTTAATATAATAGTGGATGGATGGATGGATGGATGGATATTTCAACGATGAAACTAACATAGTTGGCCTAATAGATCGCGGCGCGGCGAATTCAATTATGTTGCGCTCATGATGCGCAATAGTCCCCTTGTAAGAGGCTCGGCTCAGTCCGCCGAGTGAGCTGGCCAATTTCGGGAAAAGCGCGACTTTTAATGATCGCGAGCGCGCTCGCACTCGGTGGGAGAGAGTGCTCGGTGGGAGACATTGTTTGGTGGGAGAGAGCGCTCGGAGAGGGGACGTTTCGGAGCGCAGTCGCTTGCCGATCGTCCCTATCGATCGAACGCGAATATACATAGATACACAAGCGTTATGATTCACTGGTGTGTAACAGGCGTGTTTCTTAATCATAAGAAACAGCTCTGTTACATTACTCCCCCTCTAAAAAAACGCAGTTTTTTTTTACAATAATAAAAGAAACTAAATTACATGTTTGTCCTATATAAAAATACAAACTTACGGTTTTGGCGGCATGAAACGGGGTTCGCCCGTTTCAGAAAATCGTCTAACAATACCGTACCCCATGCTACCGTGCGGAACTGCCGGTTCCCTACCGGTACACGTACTTCCAGCCCAAATGGTATTTGCACCCTTCAAGTCGGCCGTAACGCCGTTGCTAACGTCTCGGGTACTGGTATTGCTGCTGGTGTTATTATTGCCAGTGATGTTGATGCTGGTGTTTCTTCTGATGCTGGTGTTGCAGCCAGTGCTGCAGTTGTTGTCGCCTTCGTGATTTTGGCAGCTTCTCTCCTTTCTGCTGCTGCGTGTCATTTCTCCACTAACCGTTTTTTTGGAATTGGCGACAATTCCATATGGTCCGCAAGTGTTTTTCTTCTTATTGGTGTCGGGATGTATGATGGCTCATCCTTTGGTACGGTTCCGACCAACACGTAAGGTTCTTCCTCAAGTTCCTCCTGAGGCGAGGATCCCTCGCCGGCGAGCCACTTCTCAAACTTTTCTAACTGTCGGTTTTATTTGGAAAGAATTATTTACTTATATACATATATACAAATATATACACAGTGCATTGACCCCTTGATTTTACTTGTTTGAGATTATAAACGGGTTTAAATCCTTAATATGTACATGGCGAATTATTGAGCCTTCTTTGGTTTTTAAATCGAAAATAACCGGACTGATTAATTTATTAATTACAAATGCACTAGAAAGGGCTAATCGTACTGTAAAAACAATGATTAAGCAATACATCACAAAATTTAAAAAAACTTGGGATGCCCACATTTCAGAAATATCAGTAAAATTTTTTAGCTAATCTTACTAAGGTTTTGGCTATACCAAGATGACCTGCTGTCGGTATATCATGGTTTTCGTTCAAAACTCAATTTCTTTTTGTCTTCTGAAATGCATATTTTCCAGTGGGCTCCGTCTTCAATTTCATTGTAGTCCAATGTATGCAAAATTTTCTTAAACAGTCTCCCATCTTTTATACAGAAATCTGGAAACTTCTGGATATTCAATGAGTTCTTTGAACGTCCTTGCATATCATTTATCTTTATTTCCTTCATTAATTGGCAAATATTAATGGGTTGCGAGACAGTGCGTTAGCAATATAATTTTTTGAGCCTTTTCGATAGAAAACATCAAAATCATATTGACTTAATTCTAAAGCCCATCTTGCCAATCGCCCTGAGGGGTTATCTATACTGTTTAATCATTTTGGTGCCTGATAATCAGTTAACACTGTAAAATGGCATCCTTCTAGATACTCTCGCATTTTAAAAATTGCCCATTTAAAGGCTAAACATTCTAGTTCTGTTACTGAGTAATTTTTTTCAGCTTTGCTTACCAAACAACTTGCATAAGCTATTACTCTTTCTTTCTCACCATCATTTTGCGTTAGAACTGCACCGAGTCCTTCTAAGCTTGCATCAGTCTGCAATGTGAATGGACATGACCAGTCTAGATAAACCAAAATTGGTGCAATCGTTAAACATTTTTTTAAGTTTATAAATGCTTTTTGTTGTTCATTTTTCCATTCCCATTTACTCTCGTTTTTCAGTAAATCCTGAAGTGGCGCGGTTATAGTGGCCACGTTCAGGATAAAACGTCTATACCATGATATCATTCCCAAAAACCGTTTTAACTCTTTGGTATTTAAGGGTTATGGTATTCTTTTTTATTGCAGCAACTTTATCTACGTCAGTCTGCACTCCAAATTAGTTGACAACATGTCCGAGATATTTTAATTCTCTCCGAACGAAATGGCATTTTTCCCAGTTCGGTCTGAGATTCGCTTTTTGTAATTTTTCAAAACCATTCTCAACCATTTCATGTGTTCTTTAAACGTTTTTGAGATGATAATTATATCATCTAAACAAACCGAATGGCATAACGTTAAATTCAAATAACCCTAGACCAGGTACTGTGAAAGCAGCTATTTGTTTACTGTTTTCATCTAACGCTACTCGCCAATAGCCACTTTTTACGTCTATTGATGACAAAAAATGTGCTTCTTGCAATCGGTCTAACATTGCATTCATAAATGACAATGGGTAAGCATTGTCCGCATACCAACTCTTTATGCGGCGCGAAAATTGGCACTGACCGAGCTATCTATCTTCGTTTAGTACAACGGGTCGCCTCGATTAGTCGGAAAATTCAGGAGAGAGAGCCGCGTCGCCCAAGTCGTTTGCGCGTCGCGCATCAGTAGCTAGGCTGGTCTCGCGTGATTAGGACGTGTTTTCCTTTGTTGGATATCTTTCTTCTTGTCATTTCGCCTCTTTTCATACTTTTTGCCGGTTGTTGCATATACATCACCGAATCGCAACAGCATCACGCTGTAACAACCGAGACTGCCTCGGTATCGTCGCTTCTGCGAACTTCCTGCCTCTAGTGCGGATTCTTTCTCAAGGTGCTTTCGAATAAGTGATCATATATTTAACGTTTTTTCTTAAGGGGTTTTATGCCGCAAGGCTTCCCCTTGGGCAATAAAAGTTTTACCTTATTGCACAAAATTATCGTTTGTGCATTTATTTCTCATATCCTCTTCTTAACCACGAGGCTCAACCTGAGGGAATAGATCTCGACGAAACACGCATCTTTTCTCGATACTCCATTTACTTTTCGGAAATCAACACAAAACCGCATTTTTCCATCCTTCATTTTTAAATACTATTGGTGAACACCAAGGGCTAGATGACTTTCTTATTATTCCATTTGCCAGCATCTGTTGCACTTCTTCATGTATTGATTTTTGAATTGTTGGATTTCTTGGTCGGTATTTCTGTTTAATCGGTGTGTCGTCTATTAATTTGATTTGATGTTGGAATTTTCAATTTCTCAGTATTTTCTATAAAAAACACATAATATGTGTCTCTAATATTGGGAAATACTCATATATAAAGTGTCTATCCATGGTCAAGCCACTATCGTGGCTTTCCCGGCTCCTAAAGGTTAAAATTTATTTCTAATTTATTAATCAAATCCATACCAACAATCATACTCTGATTTAATTCCGGCATTATACAAAATTTTGCAAAACAAATTTTTCCAAGAACTTTAATTTTTCCTGTCCAACAACAATTTATTTTTATGTAACTACCATCAGCCAGTACCGACATTCGCATAACTTTTTAATATAGCCATTTATTCTTATAATTTTATTTGCCATTTTTTCTTATAATTTTATTTGCCATTTTTTCTTATAATTTTATTTGCTATTTTTATATCAATAAATGAAAAAGTTGCTCCGGTATCAATCAGAGCAGAAATACAACAATCACCTACGTTCACATTTATGAACATACGCGGGTCATTTAATTCGGCCGAGTCTACGCTCGCGTCTGCGGCTCGGTCGGTACGCCGTTTCCCGCCATTTGCAACGTATGACAATTACAATCCCGTGTAAAAATATCATCTTTTCCTCAAAAAGAACAAAATGTTTTCCATTTATTTTTACAATTCATTCTATTATGTTCTCGTTGTTTACATTTCCAACAACCCTTCGGTTATATATTATTTGCTACCTTATTATTAGATTTCTGTTTCTCAACTTTAATTGCTTTCAATGATTCCTCGATCTGTTCTACTTTTTGCATTAAATCTACGTCAGACGTCACGTTATCCCTTAACATGTATAACCTTAATTCTGGCTTCATATTATAATATAAATTATCAAGTTGTTCTTCTATCTCTATCTGACCGTGATGTCTCATTAATGTATTTAATACAGTTATATATGATCTTGTCGCTTCATTTTCGCCTTGTTTCCTATCCCTAATTTGCGCATTTAAATTACGTTTCTCTTTGGGTGATAAGAAAAAACTTCTTGTTCTTGTAAATTGGTAAATTCGTGTGTTTTATTACGAAACCATAATAACGCTTCTCCCCTTAACAGTTCCGGAAATCTCTTTAATGTTTGGCTAATCCTAACAAGGTGGGTGGGCGGGCCGCTTGCCTTGTTGGTTCTTAGCCTCGAGCGATGGGCGCAGACATCTTTACAGGACGGCCGCCGGGACCGGAGAGAGCGAACGTCGACGCTTAACGTCGCGCGACGCTCACGGTTGATCAGCTGTGTACTTGCGTGATTCAAAGCTTTCTATCCGGCGGAGAGCTGTTGAGTTTCTCGGATGGTAAGGCCTTATAGGGATAACGGAACTACGGGAAGGGATGAGTTAGAGCCATTAGAGTAGCGAATGTGTGCATCCTGACTGCAGCCTGTATTGTGTCCTGATTTTCCTAGGTCCTATCTAGTTTCCGCGTGAGGCTCTTCGCAATTGTATAGATTTTTGGGGTTTCATGACTGGCAGTGAAACTGCCACGTCACACACCCGGGTGGGAGACAGCGCTTGGTGGGAGAGAGCGCTCGGAGAGGGGAAGCAAGGATCTTTTTACACTCAAAATTCGATATCTCGAATACAAATGGTCGTATCCGGTCTTGTAAAAAAGCAAATTAAAGCTGAATAAACAGGCTATGCGATCTATGCTTTGGATTAGCTTGAAAACCTTTTTCAATGTCCGTAGAGCAAGAAAAATAATGCAAAATATTTGGCAATTTTTTTTTTGTACTTTGCCTAAGGATTACCATTGTTCCGAAAAAAATTTAAGTTAAAAATCTGAAAACTAGGGTTTTTAATCTTCAAAAGCTTTTTTTTTTGTTTCCTGTACAGTCTGTTAAAAATCGTCAAAAAATTCCGAAAATTTTTTTGTTTCCTTAAGTTTTGTGAAAAGTCTAGTAACTGGCTGCATTGAAAATGAGGTTATATAGAGTGACTCAAAAAAAAATAGTGTATAGTGTATTGCGCCAGGACCACAATCGACACTTTCGGAATTATTTCTCATATCCTCCTTTACCTGCTTATATTTAAATATTATTATGCTCCTGGAAAAGACAAAATTAGCTATGACATATTAAAAGAACTTCCAAGACATTGTAAAAATTCACTACTACACATATACAACAATCTATTCAGACAAGGCAAATTCCCACCTGATTAGTGCAATTACTTAATCGCCTTCATCCCCAAACAGAACACCAGCAAATCTAGACTAATCGCTCTAGCCTCTTGTGTTTTCAAGCTCCTTGAGAAAATGATTAACATCAGGACCTCTTGATAAATTGAACACAATAATCTTATCCCCAACTTTCAGTTTGGCTTAAAAAGAAAATCCTGCATCGACAATATCAGTGTACTTACAAATGAAATTAATTTTGCATTTTATAAAAAAGAGGAACTGGTCGCACTATTTCTCGATATAAAATGAGCCTTTGATAATGTCATACCGGACATTCTCCTTAAGGAATTGAGCGAAATTGACCTCCCTTTACAATATATTTTTCGCTAGGTCGACAAAACAATAACGACATATCGCGGTATCATTCGGTTCATAACCTGTGAATAATAATTTTTATTATTATAAGCATTAAATAGTACATTTTCATACGGGTGCGGAAGTGAATTATTTACGTCGGGAGACGTTTTTAGGCCAAGCGAAGCGAGGCGAGGTTCGAATTCCGGCCGGTGCGATTTTTCGTACAGTGTACAAGAACTGTATACAGTTGATTTCATATCTGAGTCTGCGTTGTGTATATTTTTGTGTCTTAAAACACGTTAATTCTGTAAAAATGTATGAATTGTGTTAAAAATCCTGCATAATTTGGAGCTACGTAAGAATACGACTACGGTATTGTTTGAAAATGCGATGCGATGATGTTAAGATCCAAAAAAAGTATGTAGCAATTTGGCAGATTACACACGCTGTGTGCCAATAAAATAATAGACCTAGTGTACGTGTTATTCCTATTGATAAATATGAATAATAATATATGTTATTTAACGATTATTAGTATTGTAAAATCTTAAAAAAATAAATAAAATTAATAAATAATGTGTTTTCATTACATAATCCATAACATGCAAAAGATTTCATAATAATTCTGAGTTGACATATCAGCTATAGAGAACACGAGACACTTTTACTGTTTATCATTCTACAGTGCGCGAGCTTGTACCAGGCTAGCAGCAGTACGTTTAATTATTAATCGGATTAAAAGCAATAATAGAAGAAGAAGAAGGAAGTTTATAGAAACCATCACGTTAGCAAACGTAAAAAATGCTACCTCAGCGATTGATCTGTTTCTATGAAGGATGTTTTAATTAAAAAAAATCCTTCCCTGCAATTTCATCCTTTTCCCAAAAACAAAGAAAGCTTTGAGCTAACTATATTAAATATTATTTAATTTTTTTAAAAATAGTCTATCGAATTTTTCCGAATTTTTAATTTTGGGGAATAGCCTAAAAACCAATATTCTAAAAAATTAAAAATTGGAAGAATAAAAAATGCCACCATATTTTTCATACAATTCAAAGTCAGAAATATTTTGAGTAATTTTTTGATGAGATGTATCCTTTTCAAGAAAAAAAATTGAAGAGTTTAAAAATGTTTAAATGTTAGCGAATTTTTTTCTCGAAAACTATGGATTTAGCCAAAAAAGTATAAGAAGCACTTTTGATAAAAAATTTTATGCTCTTTCCGAATCCGGTGTCAAAAATAGGGGTTCCAATTAAAAAAAATCACTTTGACCTTCAAATGAGCTTGAAGGTCATTCTCAAGGTCAAACATTTTTTGACAGAAAGTCGACCCCCATTGTCCTGGACTACTTTTGTTCAAACACTTTTTTTGTGCGACGCCAATTTTCCGAGACATTCGGATGCGTCGATTAAAATGGGTCACCGTGTATACAATAATAAGTTTATGTTATGTGAATTTCCTGCTTATTGACTCTTTTTGGATATAATAACTTTATGAAGTTTCACTGTAAACACGAGCTTTATTATTTACAAATATTTACATTTTATATTTTAAATCCCCACGCGCTTACCTGTAAACACGGGAAACTACTTTAAAAGCTATTATTCCGGAATTCTGTGAAAGTTAATAATTTTATTATTTACACGTGACTTTTATCTCTTAAATATCCCAAAATTAATTAAAGCATATAAAATTTGATTTTGCAGCTTATAAGTATAGGTTAGAGGCAAAATAAAAAAAGCATTTTTAAGCATACGTTATTTTTTAAATTTTCATCTTTCAAAATCACTTATAAAGCAACGTGTTTTTAGCTTTTTTTCAAGTTACGTTCAATCACTTGAGATTTTTCTTTAAATTATAGAAAAATTTTTATGTAAAAGCATTTGGAAGCTTTAAACAAGAGCCTTAATTTTCACGGTAGGCATGTTTTTCTACGCTAATTTTTTATGATTTTTTGTCATTCTTTGGGAAAACTGCGTGCTTAAAAAAAACGAATTATATTTAAAAAATTACTTTTTTAAAAAATTCCATGACAAAAAACTATATATTTTTGTACATTTATTACTTAAACATTTCATCAGTATTAAAAACAAACAATTTCAAGTGATTAACAAAGGTACCGTTTACACACGTAAACAACAGCTTTGTTACGAGTAGGTGATATAAATATATATATATAATTACGTCAGCGTTTGTTCGCGATCGAGAGCCGACGGCCGAGTGCGCTCTCACGAGTCCCTACTCTGCGCGCGTTCCCCGCAATGTCGCGCTCTCCCCGCCTCGTATCGAACGCACGAGTAATTATAAGCGCGCGCTCGACTGTAATTTCTTAGCCTCCTCGGCGGCCTGAGCCAAGCTCCTAAGCAGGAGTATCTAGCGCGCGTTGAGTGCAAGAAAGAGACTGACTGCGCGCGATCTATGATTGTCACCCCAAGAGGTGACAAGAACAGCACTAATCGAATTGAGAAACGGAGCGCCGTTTTCTCCCTTATTGAAGCCGATAAAGTACGGAAAAGTTATTTCTTTTTTTATTTATTTTTGTATAGCTAAGAGCAAATTATCATTTTGGTTACCGAGCGAAGGGCAGCGACGCGAGGCCTGCGCCGTATTCTTAATTCGTTTCATCAAGCTGCAATAGCATAATTTTTGTGATTAAATTTATTTCTTAAAATGTTCAAGAACTTTTGCACGGTACTGTGCAATATTAAAATACTAATTAAATACATAAACTTATTTTACAGTGTCAAAATTAGTAGAAAATTATTTTTTAAATTAACAATTAATAATTTTTGCACTTCTTTTATTTATTTATTTATACCTGTTGTTACATATATTATCGATTACAAAAATTGATTTATATATATATATATATATATATATATATATATATATATATATACAAGTTATAAGAAAAATATAATCCGGCAGAGGAAAAGCTTTCCTGTACGGTGGCCTGGCTCGATATAATACTACACTTATTCTAGTAAAGAAGAAAGAGAGAAAGATGAGAAGAAAAAGAGAAAGGTGAGAAGAAAGAGAGCAAGGTGAAAAATAAAAATGCTAGTTTTGGGGGTCTTGCAAGTGAGCGCCTAGTCTTCATGCCTAGTAACATCGTTACTACCCTGTTAAAAATATCCAGGAAATTTGGAAATTCCAGCTGGATTTCTGGGGTACCTTGGTTGAATTTATCCAGTTGTATTTCTGGGGAATGCAGGTGCAATTTATATCTTGATTTCGAATCAATCTAGGTAGATTTATTGGATATCCAGATGAATTTTCCAGATGAAAATTCCAGATGGAAATTCCAGATGGTTGTTGGTTGGTCTGTTTTGTAAACATTTACACCCGTCAATCCAATTTCTTTCTTTGGTTCTTGTATTTCCTTTTATAGCTTGTCGAGTGAATTTTTTTTACAAAATACTAATTGAAGACTTTCTTGTTGATTTCTTTGTAGGATGGACCAATAGGAGAAAATCTTTAAATGTATAAATGTCTGGAGAAAAGAGAGTCAATAGACTAGTAATATAAGTGAATTCAAGACTGAGAGAAAATGTAATCTTTTTTAACTCAAAATCTTAATTCGCTTACAATTATTTGTCTTGATCAGACAATATTTTCCCTTCGAGTCTTGGTTTCTTTCTTATAACTTGTCAAATGACTTTCTTTATTCTATAGATACTTATATGTTCAAAATTTTTAGCCTATGGACTCTTCGTATAAAAAAATGAACAAGGAAAGTATTCAGTTGGTATTTTGTATAAAAAATCACTTGTTAAGAATAAATATATATATACATGTGTACACATCTACAGTATATTACTTAACACCTACAGCTATCACTTTAGCTGGATGCTCAGATCAAATTTTACATTTTATAATTTTATTTTCATTTTGGAAGCTGTACTGAAGTCGCAGTGGAATGGCCAATTCAATTGACGATTTTCTCTTCTTCTACGACTAATATTTTCCTTTTACTAGCCAGTTCAAATATTCAGTGTTTGTCAAGGGATTCTTATTAGTCGGCTCGGTTTCATTTACGAATTCCACTAAAATGCGAGCATAATTTAGCTTCTTTTTTTATTTTTGCCATTGTTGACCAAAAAGGGCAAAATGCCTGGGTATTAATCTAGTTTATGTAAGTTTATGTGGTACCTCACAAAACACTAACGAAATTCAACAATTTATATCGACAGGAAATGGTCCAAAATAAGTTAAAAACATGGTCCTACGAAAAATTATTTTTTTTCAAAGACTGTTTAAGTGGCTCTAACTTTTTTATTATGCAGCCAATCATAATTTTGAGACCAGATTCTGAAAGGGCATTAAATTTTACGTCGAAATATGTGTGCCTCAAAAAATTTTCTAAGGCCTATGAGTGCAAAAAAAATTGCGTTGAAATTCGACAAAAAAAAGGCGTTTTGGTCGTTAATGGGTTAAGGAATTTAAAAAAAGGTTGTTTCTATAGAAAGATAATCTAAAGCATATGAAAAAGGCTGCTAATCGTACTATCGAAGTATCAGGACGAATTACATTTTTAAATCATTCAACTGAAACTATAAAATGTATTAAACTAGAGTTCATAAAGGAACTAAATTAATAAAAATATGATTTATGTGGGACATCGTCTGCGTGGAAGCCTACCCCGCACTTCATCCATGGCAAAAAGATCGAAAACTGTCACGCACGCACTTGCAAAAATGCATTACGATGCACTTAGAATTAAGATAAAGCAATGGACCAATTATCTGAAAGAATCGTATATGAAGAAACTTTCGATGGTCGGAAAAAAACCCTGAATAAACATTTTAATATAATAGAAGATAACGCTCTATTAATGATGTTTTTCAGGATGGTTTCCATTTAAAATTAATATTTCATAGTGGCAAAAAAGTGCATCATTTAAAGCAGGACGGACGTAAGAAAATATTACTTTTCTGTTGTAACTAAAATGAAGTAGCCGCATTACAACATCGTTAGGTAAACAACAATTCTTACGCCATGGTCAGTAAAAATGAAAGCTGTAGATCAGATGTAAATTATACAAAGCTTATAAGCCTACGTATGATATGATATTACTTATTTTGCTAGCCAAAGTGCGTAATATACTAATAATTCACAAAAAGAAACAGCAATAGCTATGGGTTTGGGAGAAAAAGTTAATTAAATTTGAATCTTTTTGATAATGCTTGTTTTAACATGTTTCATTTCAGAATAAAAATCTTTTGAGTTTTAAAATTTAGATAAAATAAAAAGAATAGTGTTGACGGTAAAAGTAAATAACTTTTTCACAAATAAGATTTTTACTTAAAAAAGTCTAGTTCATAATAAAAAAACCGTTTCTCGCTTTTGAACCATTTCTAATGTTACTTAATAATAAAAGCCTAAATGTGCAAGTTGTTCAGCTTAAAAGGTACAAGTTTTTGTGTACAACATATTCTTTACAATCAAATTTATAAAAGTAATACAAGTAATACAATATAAAAATACAGTTTTATAGTAAAAAGTCAACTTTTTACCTCTAAACATTTTTAATAATAATTTATAATGTAATCTTATAAATGAAAAAGTTTTATTTTCTAAAGTAGTATAACTTTTACATTTGAGTGTAGTTGAACTCATACAATTTAATACTTGTACTAGCATAGTAGCATATTTTAGTGCTTGTACTAGAACAACTAATTTCTTACATGTATTAACGCTTAGGGCTTAGATCCATGGAGGACACTCATACCCGGTAAGTTACCTACCCGGAGAATAGCTAAACAGAGTCTACGCAAACGCGTAGATGTCGTGTGATCCAGCTTGTCACAAACTTGATCGTTTTCTTTTCCAGATTGATCAATTCTTTTTTCTAAGTTCGGGGTATTCTCTCATTAATGAGCTTCTTGGTTTGCCCATATCCTTGACTGTTGCACCACCTCTTTAATCTGTCGTCTTTTTCGTTTCTCAGCACGCCCGTCTGCCCTGGGATTCACCTTAGTTCTACCGCACACCTCTCCACGAATTTTTCCAATGCGATGCGGTTTTTTTCGATCTCCAGAGAGCTAACCTCTACCTTATTTAAACTCAGGAGTGCGGCTTTGCTGTCTGAGTGAATGACTACCTTGCGGTCTCTCTATACTTTCTCCAGCATCAGTTCTACGCAAATCCTGGTAACTCTTACTTTCACTTGGAATATGGTAGTACAGGCTTAAAGGGAGACAACCAGCTCTCTGCTATTTCCTTTAAGCTATGCTGCGACTTATACTCCTTTTTCAGCCTTTGTCCTTGTTCTATATTCTCAAATTCTGTCAAGTCCCTCCTTGACCTAAACTTGGTTTTGAGGGCGGTCTTTCTTACTATCAATGATCAGTGATACCTCTCATACCAACTATTTTATCATGTTATGCTTGAGGCCTAGGTTGCACCTTAGCTTCTTCTCCATGACCAGAAAATTGCTATAAAGCTTTCCTTCTTTGTCTGCAGGTGCTTTTCCTAATTTAGCTTAGAGTCGAAACTACAACTAGGTATTTTACCTTTTTTGCAAGTGGCATTTCTTCTTTAAATAATTTTATTGATTCTATTGGTTTGACTTAGTATTTGGTGGTGAAATTCACCAGAATTGCTTTATCAGGGTAATAATAATAATGATTTATTCGCCTTCAGAGACAGAATAGAGTAAACTACATACATATAATACAGTGCAATACTTAATGATAAATTTGATATCACAGTCAGTTAGGAATATATCACAATCCATTTACAAAATCACAAAGAGTTTGCCCAGTACGGCATAGCATTTCGAGTGTAGTTAAAATATGATTTTAAAACTATAATATATATATAATTAAATAAATACAACACTATTTATATCTATGTCTGACTAGGCATTACAAGCTACATGATTCGAGATTTAATATGTAAAAGTGAGGGAGTCAAGGATTCAACACACTCAGATGTAGGCGCACCGCCCTCTTAAAAGTTGAATAAGAAGGCAGATGGCGAATACAGGACGGAAGAGAGTTCCACAGGCGAGCACCTTGAACTTGGAAAGCTCTGGCACCTATAACGGTGCTCGCCCTTGGTATATTGAGTTCCTGCGGTTCTCCTCTAGCAGAAGATCTAGGGATGAACTTGGAAAAAAGACTAAGTAAATAGCTGGGTGCCTTATCCGCATGATTTTGTAAAGTAGAAGGGCTGTAAAATACAGCCGGCGAGAATCCGCTCTTAGCCATCCCAATCGTCTCTTGTAGGGAGATATCTGATCATCCCTCCTAACTCCACAAACATATCTCACACAAGCATTACTCAATCTCTGCAGTCGGATGCGCTGTTCGTCGGTAGCGTCCAGGTACAGTACGGAGCAATAATCAAGATGTGGTTGTACTAGAGACTCAGCCAATCTCTTTCGGAGTGTCTCACTGGTACAGGCCCTGATAAACCGCAAACAATACAGGGCTTTAGTTACCTTTTTAGTAATAGAATCAATCTGCGGCCTCCATGTAAGTTTACTGTCCAGTGTTACCTCTAGGCTAGTAACCTCTATGCTGAAAGGGATGAACACTCCTTCTGTAAGCTCAACTCCTGGCAGATTCATGTTCAACAGGTCATTTACATTTCTGTTAGATCCCAAGAATATAGCCTTAGTTTTGCCAGTGTTAAGCCTAAGTCTAGAGCGCCCCGCCCACTCTGCCACGGCCTTAGCCGCAAGAGATAGCTGAGTCATACCCTCCAAAAGTTCGTCCTTATTTTTACGAAGGTAAATTTGAAGATCGTCCGCATAAAAGATGTATTTAATCGCGGTACCCTTGAGTGATTCCGTAAGGTCATTGCCGTATAAACAAAATAAAAGCGGGCCCAGGACGGATCCGTGGGGAACCCCCAGGTTGGTCTCTATGTAATAAAAAAAAACCATTATTACAGGAAACTACCATCTGGGAGCGGCCGTGTAAATAAGATTTAATCCACAGGAGAGCCATCCTAGAGAAGCCCAAATTTCTAAGCTTCGCTAATAGTTTAGAAGGCGAGATGGTGTCGAAAGTCTTACTGAAGTCGAAAAGAAGAAGTAAAGTCAACTTCTTTTTGTCAATGGCCATACGAATGTCGTCCGTCAACTTTTAACAGTGCAGTCTGAGTGCTGTGATGTTTACGAAAACCAGTTTGGAGGAGGGTCTAAAAGTTTGTTCTCAGTAATATACTTCGTAATTTGGGAATGGGCAGTCTTGTCAAGAACCTTGGATAGAAAGCAAAAAATGGCTATAGGTCTGAAATCCGAAACAGAGTTTGGTGCTGCATTCTTTTGTAGTGCAATAACTTGGGCCTTCTTCCAGGTTCGTGGAAAGATGCCCGGCGCAAATGAGGAGTTAAAGATATTGACAAGGTGCTCTTGAATAATCGGCAGAGCCTTTATTACTACCGATTGTGGTATCCCATCCTCACCCGTCGCCTCCCCGCAGGGGGCGTCTAGGTGACTCAAGGTTTTCCCGCGCAGCCATGTAGTATGTTTGTGTTGTTGGGACAACTGTGAATAAAAAAGGGACAAAGTGTAAATGTGTTGAAGATTGTATTGAGATGTTGTGTTGTATTGGCTTGAAGTGACGTATGGATGAAAGTTTGTCCTTGAATGTAGAAAAAAGAAGCGTTGTAATGAAAGTGATGGTTGTATTGAAAGTATGATGAGGGATAAATAGGTGTTGCACAAAAGAGGTGGGTGTGCGGAGAACTGCGATCACTGGGATGCTTCGGGGATATCAGCGGCCCCGTGGACCCGAAGCGTTGGAGCAGACGGGGTCCGTCCCCTGGGGAGATGGCGACCCCACTCTGTCAAAGCGCCCGTTTGACCAATGCCTTAATGTGGGAGTGATGGTCGGCCTCGGCCCTAGTAAGGCGATACTTCACATCGACTGGGGGCACCGGGATAACGTAAGAAGAAAGGTCGTGCCCAGCGAGTGAGGTATGAATGTGTTGGGTTGTTTGTAATTAGCCGAGCCCCCCCCCTCGGCGCCCCCCCCCCCCTATGTAGACGTATGAATGTGTGGGGCATGGCTTAGTAATCGAGAAGCTATGGACGGGGCCACCGTCTGGTGTGTGGGTCGTCGGAACGGCCACCTTGGAAGGCGGTCACACTCTTGTTGGTGAGTTACCGGCAGTAGACTGGCTTAGGCCAGGTGGAGTGTATGTGTAAGCGGTGATTCCGAGCCGGGGGACAGACCAGGAAGGTCCTGAAGTTGGGAGAGGCATTTTTTGTCTCATAATCGTACCTAGAGGATAAATAGGTACTATGGGAGACCCGGGGCCCGCGGGGCGATGCCCCATCCGGATCAATTGAGGTCGGCCTCGTAGTGGCAGTGGTTAAGCCCATATGCGGCTAGAGACTTCGGTCTCGACGTGTGAGTTGCGGTGCACAACTCGGGTATCCCGCCTGCAGAGCGGGTAGCGGCTTTAGAAGGGCCTCGCCTCCAACAAAGAGGATCGCTGTGCCTGGAAACCACAGAGTGAGAAATTTGTAGCAGTCGTCCTGTACGATCTGCACGAAGATATGGGCGTATCCCATTCCCGACGCCATCTAGGGAGGCCGTGTGAATAAGCCGCAAGGCAGGTGTCGCACGTTAAACAAAATGGATATATCACCCGTCGCCTGCGAGGAGAAATGTGATATTGCCAGGACTATATCATTGATGTTTATAGGCTGAAATTTGAAGCCGTCTTCACTCGCAGTAGTAATTAAGTCCAAGGCATCATTTATGTTCTCGAAAGGAGAGGATGAGACACTATTAAAATGTTCATTTAATTCACCCGGTGAGAATTTATGCTCAATCTCCTTCTTGAGTTTGGGGAGGAGGCCAAAGTTGCGCATCTCTTTCCATATGTTTTTATTCCCGTCTAGAGTCTGAGAAAGGCGATGTTGTATGAAAGAGTCCCGATCAGATGTAAGGAGAGCTTTGGTCTCCTCGCTGAGTCTAAGGTACTCTTCAAGAAAATCGGAGTTCTTGGTACGCTTATACCGCCTAGGTATGGCGTCACGCTTTTTCAATAGCTGTCTTAGCTCACTTCCAAACCACGGAGCATATTTCTTGCTAGGGCAAACCTTCTTAAGAGGTGCCAGAAAGTGAATCGCTGAGTTTAAGTTATTATTGAGTGTAAGTAAAGCCTCCTCCAAGCTAGTTTCATGGGAATTCATGGCTAATCAGTCACACCGAGAAAGCAAATGATTTAGTGTAGAAGAGTCGATACTCATGTAATCTCTGTAAGAGAAGGATTGTCTAACTGGATCTGGCGTAAAGATGTCGATGGTAACATATATGAGACTATGCCTCCCGAAACAGGGCAGCCACTCATTCCCATAAGCAAGTACACTGTCATTGTCGTCCGCTAAGATCAAGTCTATCCAGGTGCGAGACAAAGATGTTCTACGCGTCGTCATCATGCTGGATAATATATACGGAGAGTTCACTGGTCAGGCACCTGATGGTATTTGCGTCTACAGAGGTCGACAATAAGTCAGCATTCAGATCTCCCATGATTATTTTGTGACTAAATTCCATTGAGAGGGACCTCAAAACAGAAAAAAGATCAGAATCTATCTGCATCATGATATTAGGAGGTCTATAGATAACTCCAACTAGAACTGGAGGAGCTGCACCCTTTTGGACCGTGCAGAAAAGGTATTCAGGGATGCCTAGTTTCCCGGGTCCCTCCGTTTTAGATGAATTTAATGAGGTGACACTGTAGTCCTCTCGAACGTAAAGGGCAACTCCATACTGTCATCGACCACCGATCCTAGCCAAGACTACGCGATACCAAAAATATGGAAGGAGGGATTATCCGCAAGGAAGAGACGCAGCTCCTCAATGTGAGCTCTAACAGAGTTCACATTAAGAAACCCCGCCTTGAAGGAACTCCATTACGTTCCCCATTCCTCATCCGCCGGGAGTAATCAAAAAATTGCCTCAGACCCACCAGCCAGAGCAACTTTAGTTTCTGCACTAAGTACAGGTGATGTTGAGTACTTTGAGCTAGGAGACTTCCTAGGAAGAGCTTGGCATGCCATGCTAATGGCCTGTAGTTCCGCAGCAGACGAGAAAACATGCGCCCGTTCTCCACCCTTTCCTCTGCCTAGGAATCTGCCATCCGCATGCCAGACGTACTTGAGTCCAAGTCCCTGGGCTATAGGCCTCAAGCCTTTGAAAAGTTTAAATTTTTCCTGGGATAACATCTCATTTATAAATATTTTACGATCTGACAGGCACGCAGCTTCCTCCTCTGAAGATAACTTACAGGATCGTAAGTCTTTCAAGGTTAGGTAGTTGTTACCTGATAACCGCTTGACTCTCATCACCTTACTGACTAGTCCCGGCAGTTTCAGCCTATCTATAAAAGTGGATGATGCGCTAGAGTGCGTCCCCAGGCTCTCAACTTCAGTTAGACTACCACTGCCGAGCGACCCCCTGGGCCGCAAAACACGTGTGTTAACGATATCATTGCTCTTAAGGGACGGAAGAACGATGCTAAGCACTGCAAAGGCAACATTTCCAAGGGAGTGGTCAGAGATCTCTATATTGTTTTTTAAGACCCCATTCAATATTACCTCGCAGCGCTCGACATCCGCATCTCCTCCCTCAACACAGGGACTCTTCTCGGGAGCAGCAGTACTCGTTTCAGAGGTAGCTTTCGTCTTATCTATATCCCGATTATTGTACTCTAATTTTTTATTTACAATTATGGCGTTGTCGCTGCCAGCACCATGGATACTCGTCCTCAATGCGTGGACTTGTTTAAAGTCATCATTGAGACCTTTGGTAGTCTCAAGAAGCTCAGGTAGCCTCATGTTAGAGTTCATGTCACTCAACACTCCAGATTGGTTAGCCATGTTTCCCTCGAGAGCGGATACTCTGGCGGTCAAATTTGCTATTTCCATAGCAGTGCCGCCATAAGGAAGTCCTGAGGCGACACTACCACGAACAGAGTCCACTCCTAAGGCAGACTTAAGCTCGTCCAGCTGCTTCTCGAGCATATCAAAGCGCTGGAACAAGAGCTCCGTTGTGCTGACCGGTATAAGTATGTGCGAATGTCCAAGAAGGCTCCGTTCTCCAAGAGGCGCCTGCGTTGAATTGAATAGGTTGGCACCCTCTTTGGTCAGACTAGTATTAATATCTTCGGCACCCGGGCACTCGTGCACTGGGCTGTCTTTTAAAATTGAGGTGTTTGGCTCCTGCTGCTCGACCACCAGGGCATGCACAGGTGTGTTAGCTGGTAGCCCCTGCTGATAGACACACCCCCCAGGCGAAGCTGTCTGTGTAGATGGTGAGGTGGTACAAGGGAGGGGCGGAGTCACGCGCGAGCGGCTGTTTAGGTGCCAGGGTCGACGCTCCCGGCTTAGGCAAGCGGAGGGGGGTCTCGCGAGCCGCGAGGGTAGACTGATAGTTCCACCTCTCTATACTATTTAGCCACAATATCGAGAGCAAATCTCGTCAGACCTGCTATTGTGGTCTCCTCATCACCCATAACAATGATTAATACCGATTCTTTATACCTTTTTTTATTCTGGTGGTAGTCTCATTTAGAGCTGAGTTCACTGATCTCTATCCTTCCGTCGGGTGTAAGGGATTGGTTTTGCAGAAAATTGAAGACAGATTTATTGGTCTGTAATCTTCTATCGCCACGTGGACGGGTTTTCCTAACTTAGGTAAGAATACCACTTTTATCTTTGCGAAAGCCACGCTTTGAAAATAAGCGGTGCCCATAAGTGGTGCTATTACGGCGTTTATTCCTCGTTATATCATTGTTGATACAATGTCATCTGGTCATGGTTCAAAGAATCCGATGAACCATCTCACTATTTCCTTTGTAATAACTCAGTCTCAATCCTACCTCTCTTCGAAAATCTTCAGATTATTTATAACATATCATAGCTTAAAAAATATAATTATTTCACATTTCATGTAAAAAGAAATAAAAAATAGACTTTTTTAAAGGAAGTTAATAATTTAAAATATTTATTAAAAATATATTAACATTAAGTAGTGAAAAATCTTTCAACTGTTACGTCGTAAAAAGAAATTAAGTGTAGAATAATACTAAGTAGAGGAATGAGGGCAAAAGTGTAGAATAATAGAAAGACAATAATGAATAAAAATAGTAAACACGATTCTTTTTACGACATACCAAAATCCGTAAAGAGGTAGAAAATGTAAAAAGAATACAAAAGGCAATAAAGGAGATGAGGAAGGTTACCCAACAATACGTCGATATATTAAGATATTTAGAGACAATTCGTAAACGGAAACGAATCAATATTCAGAGCAAGAAATCAAACGTACCGCACGGTCCTATTTTTCTCTCCAAATAAGGCCTCAGAAGTGGATCTCGGAGGCATTTTATTACACCGAAATGTCAAGTTTCAGCCCATAAAAATAATTTATACCCGAATTCTAATTAACATTCAAGACGTGAAAAAGAAAAACAATGTACACCGACACTGCGCCTAGGAGAATAAGCCCTAAGAGCAGATCACACACTAGCGCAAATCACAAGATTAGTCACATCCGGATGATCGTGAATTAAGTAGCCGAATTTTTCCAAGAATTGAGCAAAGAGTGCACCCCACCGGAAATCAATGGAGGGGAATAAAAGAGTATAAAAACCCGAATCTAAGGCCAAACACCGTTCAGTCGTAGTGAGTCTATTCAACACGTAATTATCGTCCACGCCAGTCAGATTCACGAGGCTATCAGTTCGCACAGGGACGAGCCTCTCCGAGCATCGACAAGAGTACGAGAGACAGCCCGCCGCGGACTTGAGATCTGACATGCCGATTAGCCTGCCGGTAAAGCGCAGGGCCAAGGCAACGGCCTATTCTTTAACATTGGAGGGACGAGGAGAGCAGCAGAGACTCCAACACCGGGCTAGGCGACTGACCCATCGACGCAACCAAGGAAAACTGCTGTCCACCGTCAACAGAGAGAGAGAGAGAGAGAGAGAGAGAGAGAGACAGTGAGGTAGCGAGCGAGCATCGACACCTTCGGTTCGGAGTACGAGGGACAGCGGGACCCGCCGCTACCTGCAGTGACCAGCCGACCCGACCCACCGTATACCAGAAGTTACGCATCTCTTTAAATTACGAGGTACATGAATTAATTTTAAAAAGAATTAGCTTTAGAACATTGCGACTTGCGTTCGAAAATTGTATAACCATTGTAATTCCACTCAAGGTTTTTAACCATTAAAATTCATAATCTTTCAAATTGTGTGAATCATGTTTATTTATTTTTCCGAATAAATTTGACCTATATTCCTTATCCTGGATGTAACACAACCAACCGAGCGTATTTTCAAATGAATAACTTATTTTTGATATTTGTACTATCGCTTGGGAGTATTTGAATTTATTGTTTTCACGGAGGTGTGATTATTATTATTTATATAAAATAAAGATTGGGATTGAAATAAATTTAAAAATAATTGAATGAGAAGTTTATTAAAATTAAAGGTAAAAAATCATTCAAAAACATCAGGTGGATTTTGATATGTATTCTGTATAATGCATAAAATAAAATATATTTTTTAATTTTTATTCGACAATATATAAATGATGTATTTTATAAAAAATAATTAGGAAAATATTATTGAATACCTTAAAAATGTATTAACTTGATGATAAAATGAACATCTTGCTGTTAATCTAGACCACTCTTGTCTTATTTTATTTTTAAAAAATTTGGAATTAATTTACTGCAGATAGAACGAATTAACGGATTTTAATGATATTTGGTTAAAATTGTAGGAATTGTACAAAAGTTGTACTTTAATGAAGGTAATAAGGAAGACATTTTTAGAAAATTGTTTATACTACTTTAATAACATAGTTTAACCTAAATCGAAAAAAATCGTATACTATTGAATACTTACATGCCGATATTCTGATATTTAGTATTACGTATTTGATTAAACAACAAAGAAGTAAAATATAAAAAAACATTTACAAATAAAAAATTTTAGTGAGAATGTCTGTGGATGGTCTTAGTATGAATGTGTATGAATGGGACGGAATCCTCGTAAAAGAAGGGTGGTCCTGAATCGCATGTGTCTGCAGAATGACACGCTGCAGGTCCGAGAGTTAAGGGTTGTCACCTCCTGGCAAGCAAAAAACGAATCGAGGCGCTGTGGGCGCTGGCCTTTCGACCCTTCTGTGGTACGGGCAGAGCGTATGCTGTCCTTCACAAGGCTAAGGGAGGGGAAAAAGTGACAAGGACGGGTGAGCACGGCCAAAACCAGGCGGTCGGAGGGGTCGGCTTGTAGATAAGAGGAAAAAAAGAAAGAAACCATGACTCCAGCAGCTAGTGCAGGGGTTAATATTCCTTTTATACAAATTAACTTTGATGCATACTGACGTCGCCTTGATCCAAGATCCTTGGATCAATACGAGTGATAGAGCGGCAGGTTTGGGAGACCGTGGTCGGCTCTTCCAGGCGGCGGGGGACGGGCAGGTGCGCACCTGCCTTCTCTTAAAAGCCGTTCAGGGGGAGATCTGGGCCCTAAACTGCCATAAGGCTCTTACTACAGTGCTAGTAAGGAGAAGGATTGAGGAAGGAATCGGTTTAAGAGGTTATCCTAGCCTCGGCGTACTTTTCTAGTGACTCAAAGGACTCACTACCTCCTGAGGAGGTGAGGGCTTTAGTTGCGACATTTACCAAGATATACCAAGAAACAGGAGGTCATTGATATCACTCTAGCCACTAGGGGCATCTTATCGAAGGTTCGTAGGTGGAGGGTTTCAGAAGAGGTCTCCATCTCTGATGACCAAGGATGATCAGGCACGGAGGAATCCGAGGAAGACGAACTGGGATCTGTATTGTAGTCTACTAGCGGAGAAATTCCCGGATAGCGCAGGAAGGTTAAAATCATAAGTGGATATTGAAAGGTTTAATGTCAGGGTCCAAGCTGCCATAAAAGGGGCCTTTGAGGTTAGCTGCAAACCAACTGTGCGCAGACAGAGTAAGAGTGCACACTGGTAGAATCCTAGATTGTGAACCCGGCGCAATGAGGTTGGCAAATTATTCATCACGTGGAAAAAGAAAAGAGGCTCAGAGGAGCTGATAGCTTACCAAGCAAAAAGGCGACTGTATAAGAAAGCTCTGAAGGCTGCAAAAACGGAAGGCTGGAAGCGTTACTGTGAAAAACTCAACTAGTATGCCGGATAAGGTTAGGCTGAACAGGATCCTGGCTAGGCCGACCGGCGGCGCACAGCATCAAATTGCGCGAACCAGACTCAAAAGATCCGCTGAAACAACCATCGGTTGAGTTCCTCGAACAAGACTGAATCTAGCGGATCAAATCATAACGAAGGATAGTGTTAAGTGGGCCATTAACTTATTTGAACCCTATAATGCAGCAGGAACCGACGGCATTTTACCAGCCCTACTTCAAAAGGGAGTGCATTGACTGTTGGAATCGCTGATAAAAGTCTTGAAGGCTTGTCTGGCATTTGACGACTTCAGACCAATTAGTCTGATGTTTTTTACGTTTAAGACCTTGAAGAGACTGGTGGACCGAAGAATCAAGGGTGAAACCCTGACGGCACATACTCTACACGCTACGTAGCATGCGCACAGAAAGAAAAAGACAGTGAACTCTGCGCTTGACGAGGCTGCCACTGGAATCAAGAAAGGGATAAAGAATAAAGTTAAGATATTGTCTGCCTTTCTGGATGTGGAAGGTGCTTTCAATTTCACAACAGGAATGTGTATATGTCAAAATGCAGAGAGACGTGGTATTCCCAAGTCTCTTGTCAGGTGTCTGCACAACTCCCTAGTCGGGAAAATAGAGGAAACACAGTGGGGTCTGCGACAGGAGGTGGCCTTATAAATTCTTATAAGAGTATAAGGATTGTTTTCACATAATTGTACAATTTGTCAAGTAATATTTGATGGTCAGCAGTTTCAAATACTTTTCCTCGGTCTAGAAAATAGTGATGATACCTATTGGTTTTCTTTTACGAATTTTTATATCAATTTTGATATGTAACTGTAGAGTATTTTTTGTACTTGTATTTTTTCTAACACCAAATTGATACTTCGAAAAACCAAAAAACTTTTAGTACCAAGCTCGGAGAAATAGTTTTACTGGCATTTATAATCCGATACAAACTGCCACAAAAGGCGAAACGAAGTTCTCCTTACTTTTTAAAGCGAGGCGACCGGATATCCTACCGTTTCTTTTTTGGAACATCAAAGTGATACTTTCGAGATTTTAAAAATATTGTAATATTAGTTCAAAACCAGTTCGAACAAGATAGAAAAAGTATTCGAGCAGACATCGCGAAAATGATTAATTGAATGAGCTTACAAAGGAAGATCAAATTGAAGTCGACACTCATAATCCACCGGAGGTCAATAAAACCGCTGGCGAAAATGAGGAACCCAATCCTATATGGGAAAATGTGAGTTCACGGGAAAAATTACGAAAAATTGCTTTGATGTATGCACTTTGTTATGCAATGCTCTAAATTATTTATTTATTTTTATATTTTTATTTAAGAAACCAGTTGATAAAAATACATAATTATAAATTTATATACATAAACAAGTTACAAAATCAGTAACCTAGCAGAGAAAAGCGAAATCCTGTGCGCCAAAGGCCAATGCACAAGTTTTTAACTTATTAACCTTAATACCTGTTACGTCCAGGATAAGGAAAATAGGCTAAATTTTCGGAAAAAGAAAAAAACATGATTCACACAATTTTAAAAGGTTATAGATTTTACTCCTGAAGAACTTCCAGCGGAATTACAATGTAATATAATTTTCAAGCGCAAGACGCGATATACTAAAGTTTGTTCTTTTAAAAATTAAGACATGTACCTCGCAATCAAGTTGGTGTGAAGACTTTCGTTCAAAACTCGTAGATGATAGACTCTCTCTCTCTCTCCTTTGTGTGACAGCAGTTTTCCTTGTGTTGCGTCAATGGATCAGTCGCCTAGTCCACTGTTGTAGCCTCGGCTGCTATGCTGGCTGGCTCTGGTTACTCTTCGACCTAGTTTTTTAAAGAAACGGTGGCTTCTAGGTTGCAACTGGAGTAGACGCAAATTACTTGTAGTGGAGACTCGATACGACTGAACAATGATTGCCCTTAGACGAGGGTTTTTCTACTCTTCAATCCCCTCCAGTGAATTCCGATAGGGCTCAATCCTTCCTTGCCCAATTTTGAGAAAATTCGACTATTTAAAGTAATACGTATGATCGTTTCCTGCCAAGAAATTCAAGTATGAACAATAAGATAGATTTTTGCTTGTACGTGATATGTTTCTAGAACTTGCTCCATAGGAAAGAGGACTGTGCGCGGTGCGTCTCTATTTTCTGCCTCGAATATCGAGTACCATTCGGGTATAACTTATTTTTTTTATGTGCCGAAAAACAAATTATGCGGAGACTTGTTCCAGTAGTAAAATTAGTTCGAGACTCATTTCTAAGGTCCATTCCATAAGGAAAAGCGACTGCGCTCTGTGCGTTCTCATTTTCTGCTTCGAATATTTATCAACATCCGTTTACAAATTACATCTAAATATTTCTTTAATATATCGACGTCCGATTGCTTGACTTACCTCATCTCTCATATTGTCTTAATTTATATTCTTAATTCATTTTACACTTCCTTTCAGGTGCACACAGGAATTCTGGTACTTGTAAAAAGAGTCTTGTTTATTATTTTCATTCATTTTCTACTTTTTATTATTCTATACTTATTTCTTTTTACGACGTAATAGCTCCCCACCCATACCAGAACGAGCGATCTTAAAAAGATCGTCGCTCGTACATTTTACATAGATTATAAAAATGTTTGCTCTCACACAATTCAATTCTATTCTATTCCGCATGATAATAGAAAGTACAATATTGTCTTCGACTACGTTACACTCTTCCTAGTTACAAATGTACGTGGCAAAATTTATTTCTCATTCGAAAGAGCATTTATATATGTATAAGATTATAAAAAGTATTATAAAAAGTATAAGACGCATAGAACAAAAGTTTAGTCGTTACCTCTGCTAACAAAAAATATGTAAAATTAGTATTATATAAAAGAAAATTACCTATATCAATATAGTAATATTTTTCCTCAAAAATTCACAAAGAGAACAATTTCATTTTTGTTTATTGGTACACTAGTTTATACATAATATATCTATATTTTGAAATAAAATGTATATATTCGCAAAAAGGAAAATTTCGTTGTTACTTGTGTTAACAATAATATGTAAGATTAGTATTATCCAAATAGAATATAAATATATTAACACAGATTTCCTAATCGTCTAAATTCTAAATTCTAAAATATTGGTCATTATAATTCACAAAAATTGATTTTATATTTATTTATATGTGTAAGACTTGTGTACATGCGCAGGTGTATTGGAAGGAGTAACTGTGGGCATATAGCGCCATACGTCGAAGAGCAGACATCAAGACAGAGAGAGATAGAGAAGATTTCGGTGCATTGGAAAAAATACAAGTTAAAAGTGATTCAGAAAAATAATTATTTAGAAGTGTTGTGGGAGTTTTGAGAAAACGTAATTGGAAAATTACGACGCCATACATACACCTTCACCAACAGATGAATGAGAGAATAAACTTTTAATTGCTGATTCTCTTATTTTTAGGTTAGTGATAGACCACGTGTAAATATTGTAAACGATTTATTTAATATTAAGTTAATAAATCTCTTATTTTTAGACGAATCCGATTGTAAGTTTATTCCCATATAGAAAATTATTATCATATTGTATATGTATACCATTTTGGCTATAATTTGGTGAAAAACGTGAGTTTTTCGCCCCCCTCCCCAGTCGCACGAGTTTCTTGATTTCCATTTCTCACTCCATTTGTTCTTGCCTAATCCTTTCTTTCTCATCTGTAAATACAAATTTTATGTTATATAAGTATTCTATTAGTATAAGCATTAAACCAGATGACAGCTACAGAATTCTAAAGCGGCCCCAAAACAGATCAGTTGTGCGAGATACAGCATTTTTAAAGGGCAGACTGAAAATATATATATTCTATCTATTTATACTTGTCTAATCGTGTTATTATTCTTATTGAATATATAATTCTACTTCACATATGATATTCGCAATCTATTTGCATGTACTATTTTGTTTCTGTTATTCCGTGTTATTTTTATATTTCCCGTAGCGTTAATAATTTGTTTTGATACTATAAGGGCCTCCATATTGATTTGCTAGTTTATAAGGCTTCACGCCTTTTAATAATTATACCGAATCATCTACTTAAAAATCTCTATGATTTGTATTTCAATCGTAGTAAAATTTTGATCTCCATTTTGCATCTATTTAATTGTTGCGGACAATGTTTTGAATATCAAAGCGTTTTTTGTTTGACTGTCTCATATAATCGTCGTAGGTTAGTAATCGATCTTCATATGCCATTTCATATGACGATAATCTTGCGATTTTTTCGAAAATCAATTCATATGGTGTAAAACGATGTCCTTTGTATTGTGCGGTATTATAACTTAATATTGCTAATTCAATATATTCGTCCCATTTACTATCTTTATCAATAAACATCTTCATGTATTTACTCAGTGAATGATGGGATCGTTCTAAGCAGCCATTAGACTGAGAGGGTGATAAGCCGTGGTTTTTACTTGTGTAATCTTAAACTTTTTTGCCATTTTTTTCATAAGTCTGCTTATTAAATTCGAACCTTGATCTGTCAAAATCGTCATGGGTGCTCCGAAAATACAAATAAATTGTTTTATAATAGCGCCAGCCACTGCCTCTGCCATTGCGTTCTTTATAGGTATTGCCGTACAAATTTGTGAAAAATTACATTGTATAGTTAAAATATTATTATTTCAATTTTTAGATATAGGAAAAGGACCGACTATATCAAGAGTCACTTTTTCCATAGGAGCCATAAAAAATTACCATTTTCTGTTTTGTTTTTACTCGCACTAAATTTTTCATTGGACATTTTAAACATCTTCGTATATAATTTTGTGTATCTTTCTTCATATTTTCCCAAAAGAAATTATAGTTAATCCTTTTATATGTTTTCGATTGCAGATCAGTGCGGATCCTCTATAATTCTTGTTCTGCCTTTCTCTACTGCATACTTTACATATCCGTGACATAATATTATTTTTAAAGATGCTTCTTTCATTATTTGTGTGATACATTTTGCTATTTCTTTTTATAAAATATTTTCGACAATTTCACTTATTGCCATACTTATAGTTTTAATATTTTCTTTTTCAGTTATTTCTCATAGCATTTGGATTGATAACTTAATTCCTTGGAGTATAGCATGCGTTGATTCTGCTTCTTTTTCTCAAATTACTAATGCAAAGTATCGATTATTATTTTTAAATATAATTTTAACTTCTCCTTTGTCGATGTCTGTAAATGTTGGTAATTCTTTCCTTTGTTGTAATAATTTTACTCCAGCATAATATGGACTTCCATCGGTTGAGATAAAATATGCATAATTACCTTTACGCAAGGTAAGTTGTTCGTGGCAGTCTATAAATTGCTTATTAATATTCTTAGTTGGTCTGAAATTATCATTATGTTCTTCTTCGTAAAAATTTTCCTTGTTATACAGTACCGCTCAAAAATTTAGGAACGCTAATGTAATTTTTTAGTTTCACAGAAAGTAGAATATCTCAGAAAATATTGATTTCAAAAATATTTCACCGATCAATATTTTCTGAGATATTCTACTTTCTGTGAAACTAAAAAATTACATTAGCGTTCCTAAATTTTTGAGCGGTACTGTATTAAAATTATTACTGCGCTAAATTTAAACATGTATTCCTTCCAGAAAGAGAATCACACAAAATTTTAAAAAATATTAAAATTGAAGGTTTTTCCGAATACTTTCCAAATCTGTATAGTAAAATTCATTTCTGACATTTCCTAAAAAAATGACCAATAATAAAGTAACTTTTAAAAAATACAAATTTTTTCATTTTTCTAATACACTTATCAATAACAAAAAAGAAAAATTTTAATTGTTTAAATGTACTGTTTTTAAGCTCTTGGAAAGACCTTTAAAATGCGATGTTGAAATTTTTTCTCCTATCAATATTTGCTGAGATATTCTACTTTCTGTGAAACTAAAAAATTACATTAGCGTTCCTAAATTTTTGAGCGGTACTGTATATATTTCTTCGTGGTTTGCCTCTTTCTTTTCTTTGAAAATGTCGTTTATTTGTTCGTCTAGTGTTCCTTTATTTGCTTCGATTATATGTGGTAAATCATTTTTATTTTTACTATTTTCATTATTCGATTCCTTGGGTCGGGTAAAATTATATTTTGGAAAAACCAATTTTCCAACTCGATTTTGAGTAGTAACAAAAATATTTTCTTGTACAGGATTGCACAGTAAAGCATCCGCTGCTACGTTTGTTTTCCCACTTTTATAAACAATGTCATATTCATAATAGTCTAATTTGAAACGCCATCTGCTTAATAAGCCTACTAAAGGCTTATAAACCGTTACTCTTGTAAATTTTCTATCGAGTAAATAAGGTCTGAATTGCGTAACTGAATAATCAATTACAAGAACTGCTCTTGAATAAGTCATATTTTTGTTCAGTACGAGTCAATATCCTTGAAACATACGAAATGAGACGATCCTTTCCTAACTCTCTTTGAGACAGTATTCCTCCAATTGCTGTTTAATATTGTAAATGCATTTTGTGTATCATTGTCCCATATAAAAGGTGTGTCATTCTTTAACAAATTACTGTAGGGTTTTGCAATTCCAGGAATATTATGAATAAATTTGCGATAATAACCGGCTAATCCCAAAAATTGACAAATATTTTTAACATTTTTCGGTTCAGGAAATTCTCGTACTGCTTTTAATTTGTTAGGAATGAGCTTGTACCGTTCAGCTGGGGATCAGGGCTGAAGTACTAAGAAATACACGGATTGTAAAATAAGCACTAAATGATAAAGTTTATTTGCTATACAGGGTGTCCAAAAAGTTTAGAAACACCCAAGTAGCGCTGACCTCAAACCTAACCTTGTTTGTATCCTTTAAGGTTAATCCAAGGTCAAAATTATTTTCTTATGTCCCCCTCATCTGATATCGGCAATTGAAAAAGGAGAAGTTTCCATAGCGTTACCCAGAAACAATTATTGATTATTACCATTTCAAGCTCTTCTATTAAATTCGTTCAAATAATTTTCTGCAGCAGGAGTGTACAATCTGAAAAAATATTTTACTGGTTTTTGAATTTTCATATTCTGATCAGCTTGCGTCTCTTGCAAAGAAAAGTGCAATGGACAAACTCACTGATAGAGAAAGAATAACGCTTCTTATGATGAGAGGTTGGGGTCCGGTGCAGCGATCTTATAGGGCTGTAAGGGATCTTTTCAATGCTACATTTAGGCCTAATAGGACTCTAATTTCATTTGCAATAGTTCAAAAAACTGTTAAAAGGTTTGAAAATACCGGCACTATTAGTAACCTGCCTAGATCAGCTAGACCAAAGTCAGCAAGTAATGAAGAGAAGTCATTAGATGTTTTGTTAACATTCACAGAAGATGCACATACATCCACTCGTAGAGCTGCTCAGGAGCACGAAGTTAGTACATCATCTGTTCATAACATACTACATGAAGCGAATTTCCATCCCTACAAAGTAACACTGATACACAAACTGAACGAAGATGATTTCGACCGTCGCGTTGAATTTTGTGATGATATGATGGCTCGCATAGTTCAAAATCCTAACTTTCTATTTAACATAGTATTTTCAGGTGAAGCTACATTTCAACTTGACGCAAGTCTGAATAGGCATAATTGTAGATATTGGGCAGCTGATAATCCTTATTGGGCACGAGAAGCTAAATCAGAATATCCACAAAAATTAAATGTCTGGATTGGAATACTAAATGATATTATAATGATATAGGACCATTTTTTATTGATGGTAACTTGAATGCCCAAAATTATGAAGCTATGCTCCGCAATCAAATAGTTCCTGCAATAATGGAAATAACCGGAGAAAACTTCAATGGCACATGGTATCAATAGGATGGCGCAGCAGCTCATTATGCACGAACTATTCGCGCTTACTTAGATGCGGTGTTTGTTAATCGATGGATAGGACGAAGAGGCATTATTGAATGGCCAGCTAGATCACCCGATTTGACGCCTCTTGATTACTTCTATTGGGGGTATTTGAAAGATCGAGTATACAAAACAAAACCCCAAAATTTGGATGAATTACGGCAAAGGATCATTGATGAATCAGCTCTCATCCCCGCTGAAATCATCAGAAATGCTGTTGGTGCTTTTTACCGTCGATTAGGACAGTGTCAAGAAGTAAGTGGGGAGCAGTTCGAGCATCTACGATAATCATAGTTGGAAATATTTATCCAATCACGTGAGAGGCAGGGGGATTCACGATAATAAAGTACCCCAAAGGGAACAGAAATTACTACGTCCACGCCGTGGTTCCTGGGTAACGCTAAAAGTAAAATCAAATGACCTTTAAGATCAATGGAAAATTATTGATCTCAATGATTTTGAATGTAAAATTTCCCGCTCTTAATTGATCAATAAATCAATAATTGTTTCTGGGTAACGCTATGGAATCTTCTCCTTTTTCAATTGCCGATATCAGATGAGGGGGACATAAGAAACTTATTTTGACCTTGGATTGAGCTTAAAGGATACAAACAAGCTTAGGTTTGAGGTCAGCGCTACTTGTGATTGAAGAAAACAGCTGAAGTAAGCTTTGATCTATTTCCTTCAATCGAGTTTTTTTGCGAGACCTCAAAATTGAATAACCTCCAAATGACCTTTAAGATGAATGGAAAATTATTGATCTCAATGGTTTCGAATGTAAAATTTCCCGCTCTTTCCATTGCTGATGTCAAAAATGGTGCTTTCCATTAAAAAAAATTGACCTGACCTTAAAAAAACCATCAAGGTCATCTTCAAGGTCAAATCTAAGGTCGCCGTTGAATTCCTTGTCGAAAATTACATCGAATATGACCTTCACATTTTTTACAAATAAATCATCTCAAAAGTTATTTGGGTGTTTTCAGACTTTTTGGACACCCTGTATAACCGATACACTGAAATCGCCCGTAGTCAATACGGGACTCGAAGGGCGCTAGCTACGAATTAGGAGTCGCGACGCTCCACACTACTGCCACGAGCACACATCGGGATCGACGCCGATAGGAAAAGGAGAAAACAGGAGTTGAAGAGCCTACCTCGCTCAGTGCGGTTGCACTCTCATTCATTCCGTTAACAGTAGTCTCTCTCTCTCGTCCTAGAATCGACCTCGGGTTCCTCTATGTGCACGCCTCGAGCCTCACTCAGATATCTCGGTGGCTCCTCGGCCGGCGGGCCGCTTGCCTTGTCGGTTCTTCGTCTCGAGCGATGGGGGCAGACATCCTCACAGGACGGCCGCTGGGACCGGAGAAAGCAAACGTCGATGCTTAACGTTGCGCGACGCTCGCGGTTGATCAGCTTATTGATCTCCAGCGCCGTACCTCGTGTACTTGCTGCTTGCGCGTTTCAGGACTTTCTATCCGGTGGAGAGCTATTGAGTTTCTGGGAGGGTAAGGTCTTACAGGGATAACGGAACTACGGAAAGGGATGAGTTAGAGTCATTAGAGTAGAGAATGTGTGCATCCTGACTGCAGCCTGCATTGCGTTCTGATTTTCCTTGGTCCTATCTAGTTTCCGCGTGAGGTTCTTCGTAATTGCATAGATTTTCGGGGTTCCATGACTGGCAGTGAAGCTGCCACGTCACAAGCTTTACCCCTTCTTGACTTAACACATGGCTCAAATAAGTAACTTCGGTTTTTAAAAATTCGCATTTATCCGGCTGTAATTTAAGATTAGCTGCTCATAATTTTTGTAAAAATTTTTGATATTTATCATTGTCTTCTTCTCTTGTTCTTACAAATATTACGGCATCGTCTACATAAATAAAAATATCTTTGCGCTTCATGCCTTTAAAAGCCATGTTGACTCCTCTCTGAATGGTAGCCGGACTATTCGATGAGCCCATAGGCATCGTGACAAACTGAAAAAGTTCGAATGGTGAAGAAAATGCTGATTTATGTCGATCAGCTGGATCCAATGGTATTTGAAAAAATCCTTGTGCTAAGTCAACTGAAAAATATTTGGAGTCTCCTATTTTGTCAATTATATCCATTATGTTAGGCATAGGATATTTATGCTAAACCGTTTTGGTCATTTAATTGTCGAAAATCTGCTACTAGACGATAGCGTTTATTTCCCTTGCTATCGGGTGTTTTTGCAACTAAAAATACAGGTGAAACATAATTCAAACATGATGGCTCTATTATATTATTATGAATTAATTGTCTTTCTAATTCATCCATTAAGGCATGAGGAAATATAAATGGCGTCGTATAAACAGGTACTTCTTTCTTTATTTCCTCTTCTAAAGATTCGTCAAACGTGTTATTTTCCCTATATGCCACCGTGAATACTTGTATCACGTCTTGCTCGGAAAACTTTAATTTTAATGGTTCCCCGATACCTTGTACCGCAAGAGATAAATTTATTTGTTTAGTTAGTTCGGTTATTTTACGTATTTTATTAATTGCTAAGTCTTTATCTTCGGCTTTTTTATTATTTATAATTGCTGTTAGTTCCGCCTCTTTTTCTCGAAACTGTGTTAATAGTGATCTGTTTGAAAAGATTATCTCCCTCCATTTTTCTATGTATGCATTTGATTACTCGGACATTCCTACTCATTTTTAAAGTTCTTAAAATTGATTTTATTTATTTATTGTGACTCATATTCTTTATTTTCCGGCCGATGCACCAGTTTTTAATTTATTAACCTTAATATCTGATGCGTTCAGAATAAGGAAAATAGGCCAAATTTTGGGAAAAAGAAATAAACTTGACACAATTTTAAAAGGTTATAGATTATACTGTTCAAGAACTTCGAGCGGAATTACAGAGTTTGTTCTTTTAAAAATTAAGACATGTACCTCGCAATCAAATTGATGTGAAGACTTTCGTTAAAAACTTGTAGATGATAGGGTCGACCGGTCACGGCAGGTAGCGGCCCTCCCGCTGTCACTCGCCGCTCCGGGCCGAAGGTGTCGATGCTCGCTTGCACTCTCTCTTTCTCTCTCTCTCCTTTGTGTGACAGCAGCTTTCCTTGTGTTGCGTCGATGGATAAGTCGACTAGTCCACTGTTGGAGTCTCGGCTGCTCGTCTCGGCTTTCCTCGTCTTTCGAATGCTGTTTTCTAAGCCGTCGCCTTTGCGCTGCATCCCTTTCGGCAGGAAGATCAGGAAAATCTAGATTTGATGTCCACACCAGGCGGTCTCCCGTACTCTCGGTGATGCTAGAAGAGACTTGTAACTGCTATACTGGCTGGGGCTGGCTACTCTTCGACTTGAACATTTAAAAGACGGTGGCTTCTAGGTTACAACTGACGTGGACGCAAATTACTCGTAGTGGAGACTTGATATGGCTGAACAATGATTGTCCTTAGACGAGGTTTTTTCTATTCTTTAATCCCCTCCAGTGATTTTCGATAGGGCTCAATCCTTCCTTGCTCAATCTTGAGAAAATTCGACTGCTTAAAGTAATTCGTATGATCGTTTTCTTGCCAATAAATTCAAATATGAATAATAAGATGGTTTTTTGCTTGTACATGATTAGTTCCTAGGGCTTGCTCCATAGGAAAGGGGGCTGTGCGCGGTGCGTCATTATTTTCTGCCTCGAATATTGAGCACCATTCGGGTACAACTTATTTCTTTATGTACCGAAAACGTGACACATTTCTAAGGTCCATTCCATAAGGAAAAGCGACTGCGCTCTGTGCGTTCCCATTTTCTGCTTCGAATATTTATCAGCATCCGTTTACAAATTACATCTAAACATTTCTTTAATATATCGACATCTTATTGCTTGACCTACTTCATCTCTCATATTGTCTTAATTTATATTCTTAATTCATTTTATACTTTCTTGCAGGTGCTCTTAGGAATTTTGGTACGTCGTAAAAAGAATCCTTTTTATTGTTTTCTCTCATTTATCTACTTGTTATTATTCTATACTGCTTTCTTTTTACGAAGTACCAGTAGCGCACAATGTTAATGCCTAGTAACATTGTTACTACATAAGAAATGAAATGCTAAACCCTTGCAATGCCCCAATGCCATTAAAAAGGCATTCATTTCCAATATCTAATTAACATTGAGCTGGCTTTGGTATACATTTCTTTTTTAAAATATTGTTTTTTAGGCTATTCCATAAAATTAAAATTTGGAAAAATAAAAAAAAAAAAACATATTTTTCATACAATTCTAAGACAGAAATATTTTTAGTAATTTTTCGATTAAATGATTTCTGTTCGAGAAAAAAATTGAAGAGTTTAAACATGTTTAAATGTTAGCGAATTTTTTTCTCGAAAACTATGTGTTTAGTCGAAAAGGTATTGAAAGCCCTTTTGATCCGAAATTTAGTGCTCTTTCCGAATCTGGTGTAAGAAAAAGGGGTGCCCATTTAAAAAAATCACTTTGACTTTCATATGACCTTGAAAGTAAAGTTTAAGGTCAAAACTAATTGCACCAAACAACTTTTGTAATTCTTTTTTCGCAAAATTGCATATCTAAAGAGTACATTAAAATGGGACATCCTATATACAATATTGTCTATATATAAATATAATTTATTTAGGGTTAGACATACAGCGACGTTGTGTAGATAACAATTGACTTTAATCTCCACTTCTTCCCAGGTCTTTCCAGTTACTATTATCACTGTGTCAGCATATGATATGATATCATATTTTTCGAAATTATATAGAATATCTTCATGGAAGTTTTTAGGAAGCACATCATCTATGCATATAATAAAAAATGGAGGGCCAAGTATCGTTTCTTGTAGAATGCCTGTGAGTACAGTACTATAACTACTCGATTTCCATTTACTTTTACTCTTTGTTTTCTGTTGCAAAGAGTTATTAATATAGATTGTCACGGCTCGTCAGCTGCTCGCGGAGAGCGAGCTCGAGTGAGTGCGAGCGAGAAACGCACAGGTAGGTAGGAGGCGCGCGAGATAGAGAGAGAAGGAAGGAGTGGCGCTCCGCGCGGGCTTGCGCGGCAGCCGCCATGTTGCGGGTAGTTCTCGAGCAGAGAACACGTGCGGATTTTCGCGAGCGCGCATTTCTTTTTCGATATTCTCGATTCGTGAGTCCTTCGGAGGTTTTTTGGCGAGGAAGCAGAGAGGAGAGGAGCAGCGTAACGCAGCAGAGACGGCGGCCGCGAGAGACGGCCACGGAGTGACAGCAGCTGATCGAGACGAGGAGCGGCGCAACGAGTGGTAGAGAGAGTTTGCGAGGTCGGCCGACCATTCGAGGTAAGAGGAGTGCACGTATCCTGGACAGACGTGTCCAGGATATCTCCTCGATTCTGCGAGCGGCGCAGCGTGCGCGTTAGAGTGTGCACGTGTGTAGGAGTGAGGGCATCGGCCCGAACGTCGCGCGCGACCGCGAATTTCCTCGACCTGTGCGACCGCGGTTGTTTACATCGCGTTTGTGTACCGTCGTACGAACTAGTGAACGCAAAATAATTCTGTATATTTGATACGCGACTTTGTACGTCCGTTTTCCCCCGTGAACTGCGACCGGGAGCTAGCCGGCGCAGAGGATTTTCGCGAGTCCTTTTCAGCACGCGCTCGAGCTCAGCTGAGCTTGAGAAAGCCGGGAGTTCGAATTCTCCCGGCGTTTGTAGCGCACGGCATCGCACGTGTGCAGCACGCTGTTGCACACAGCCGCACCGAGGGACGTCGGTGAGGACCAAGGGCGGCCCCGTTACAATTGGCGCCCAACGCGTGTGTAGGGGAATTAGGCCGGAATTTTTTTTCTTTTTCGCGATTAGATTAATCGGAAGCTGCGGAACTACTGCGAGCGCGGGTCGAGGCGGAGAAAAAAAAAGAAAACAAACTTTCTCCGAATTTACTTGGCGGCTTAAGCGAGTGAGGAACTCCAGCACCAAGTCGCGCGTCGTGTATGTGTGTTGTGTGGTTGTATGCACGTATGGCTAAGCACGAGTAGTGCTTTGAAATTCTTTATATTTAAATTTAAAATTTTAAAATTTATCTGGACAGGGAGAAGTAACCTGAGTAGGGAAAATTTAATTTGTATTTTAGTATAGGTTTTTTTTTGTGACAGGTCGAGCGTCGAAAATTTATTTATTTATATTTTTTTTTTGGCGTGATTGACAAAATTCCCTTTTTACGTCAAAAAGTGAGTTTTGTATTTTGCCGCGGAAAATAGAACAGGTACGCGTTCCTACTCAGGAAGCGCGGGAAATTCGAAATTTCAAATTTTTAAAATTTGAAATTAAGGTCGGCGGCCACCGACTAGTGTACGCCAAGCGGAAAGTAAAGGGGGGCTGCCACCGAATTTGTTCGTCTATACAAATTCGGGACGGCTTTCAACAAGAATTTAAAATCTTGTTCGTGAGGGATGAAGGTCGGTCGCCACCAGAATTTTTCGCGAGTATAGGAATTTTGCCTGTAATAGTTTTTTACGAAAACTCTTGTCCGGGAGGTTTTAAAATTTTAACAAGCGAGTTAGGCGCTAATTGCAATTGCAATTAGCGAAGTGTGGTGGTACCAGCGTTAGGTACCACAGCCATAAAGAATTTCAAAGAGTAAGGGCTGTGCACGTCTTAATTGTACAAGGCGTTGACATAAAATTTTTTTTTAACAATTTTAATTAAAGACAGAGTGCCCAAGCTTGTATATAATTACTCTCGTGCTTGGGAAAGATAGATACAAGCAAGATGACGACAACACAAGGACCTACGGCTGAGACAGTAATGGCGGTTGAAGACATGATTGCTAGCATGTCAGGCAACTGCCTACGGACAACGTTAGAGGATCTAAAACTGCGCACGGAAGGAAATAGCTTCGCAAGACAAGCGAGGTTATATACTTGGCTGCTTGGCCAATACGAAGAGGATGATTTCGTGCCAGTTCTTCAAGAAGGAGTTGATTCACTGGAGTACCGTATTACTCATAGAGAACAGTGGATCAACAGGACGCTCTCACCAGACGAGAAAGAGCCTACAGAAGGCAACCTGGAGCAGCAAGCGCTGCTAGCTTTGGTAACAGACGAGGCAGTAAACAAGGCAATTGCCAGGTTGAGGGGATCCTCTGTCAACGAGTCCAGGAACATAGAAAACAGATCTGAGACGAACAGCCGGTTGCAAGAAGATCAAAGAGAAGATCAGCAATCAAGTCGAGAGAACTGGGTAGAGTTAGTGGCCGTATCTGGGGAAAAGTTTAAAATTCCTGGGGAGTTTTCAGGCATGCTAGCTCACCTAATCAAGAAGGTGGAAGATTTGTCGAATCTAGTAACATCGAGAACAGAGCCAGCCTCGAGTACGAGGATAGAAGAGGACGATCGGAGAAGGCACGTGGGTTTTCAGGATACCTTCACGTGCCATTACGATGACCAACCGCAAGACAGAACGAGTCACGGGGAGAGCTCCCCAAGAAGACGTTTCAGTCCAACCTATCATCAGAGAGAGGTGGACGAAGAGCGGCCTAGGCATCTGCCTAGGCCAAACATAAATGAAACGGGGGCAAGCTGCCCAAATTGCTCTAGCTGGCAAAGTAGTAGGCAGAGCCATTCTCCTCATGATATAGGAAACATCGTGAGGAAATGGCAAGTCCGGTTTTCCGGGGAAAGGAGCCAGTCAATAGAAGTGTTCCTTACCAGAGTGGAGGATTACCGGGCGACGGCCAATTTGTCAGACGAGCAGATGCTTGCATCTCTGACGGAGCTGCTAACAGGAACAGCAGCCACTTGGTACCAAAACGAGAAGAACAAGTGGCATAGCTGGAACGATTTTGTCTCAGCAGCGAAACGTTGGTATGGTACCAACCAACGTTTTCATCAGAGATTGATTGCGGAGGCAAATGCCAGAACACAGGGCGAGGATGAGGCAGTGAGGGAGTACATACCCTGCCTCATCGGTATCATGCGGAAACAGATACCGGTTCCATCGATTTCGGCGCAGATAGACTTGCTGCACCGAAATATGTTACCAAGATTACAACGGCAAGTAAAAAGATCCGATTGTTCCTCGATCGAAGTCTTACTCGATCTGGCAGTGGAAGCAGAGCTGACAGAAGAAGGAGAGCGAACGTATCGACCTCCTCCAGCTCCTGAGTCAACCCTGCTGCCAGAAATGGCTTACAAAAAGAAGACACTTTCAACTAAAGAAACAACGAACAATGAGCCAAAGGTAGCAGCTGTCCGGGCCGAACAGACAGGTCGGGAAGCAGATATGCTAACCAAAATTGGCCAAATGCTTCAGGAAATCCTGAAGCAAAGTAACAACAAAGAATCCACGCCGAAAAATGGAGACAAGAGAAATAATAACCAGCCTGGGAAAGGGAAAGCAGAGAATTCCAACAAAAAGAAAGATAAGGATTCTCAGAATTCCTCCAAGGATCGCAAAAGGCTAGACCTTACGAAAAGGCTAGAATGCAATGGCTGCGGTCAACCAGGCTGGATAATGAAGTTTTGTCCTAAATGTTCGGGAAACGAGAACAAGGGCGGATAGAGGGAGTCCTCTCCGCCCGCATGTCCCAAACGACTCCACCAACCGCCGATGCGACGAGCCTAGGTGCTCTCGATCAGGGTGAGCCGAAGTATAGCCCTTTTCTGGAATCCTCGGCAGATGCCGGAGATTTCCAGGAAGAGAGGACTTGCGGCTCAACAGCGAGTGTCTCTCATCCTCATGTTGAGGAAGGGAGAACTCCTTCAGAGGAGGAACGGCCAAGAATGCCGGAAATAGATCCGAAGATAACCGAAACCTTCCAGGAAGAATCCGACGAAGGATCCTGGGAGGACATCTCTGAAGGAGAAGTTGGTGGAATAGACTACCAAGCCGAGGACGAGACAAGATGGTGGCTTCCGATAGAAATAGAAAACTATCGGATGAGGGCATTGTATGAACCCTGGAGCCTCGTGCACGGTCATGGGACCGATAGGGCTCCGAATTGCCACCAGCCTCGGCCGGAGTATATCCAAAGCCAAAGCGGGACAGGTGCGGCTAGCAGACGGAAGGCGCTGCCCATTGATTGGGCATGTCCTGCTACCGTTATCGGTAGCAGGCATAACCAAGGACATCCGGGTAGCAATATTGCCCGGATTAGACGAGGACTGCTACGTAGGTGTAAATTTCGTCCGGGAGTTCCATGCAGTCTTGGACCCGGATTTAGACAGACTGTTCTTCAAAGAAGACAACACCTACGTAGCGCTAGAAGTCGCAGCAGTTGCTGGCGGAATTTCAGCCCTAGCTTCAGTTGGGTTAGAGGATCTGTCGGAAGAGAAAAAACGACAAGTCTATGAGATGGTAGACAACATCCTCAATGAAATGTCAGGGCGACTAGGAATGACAAGCCTGGTAGAGCATGACATTGATGTCAAATCGGCGAAACCGGTAAAAACAGAAATACTACCCGGTTTCGCCAAAAATCGAAGAAGAGATGCACAGGCAAGTCAAAGAGATGCTAGCGCAAGAAGTCATAGAGCCGTCTAACAGTCCTTGGTCCAGTCCGTTAGTTATGGTCAAGAAAGAGAACGGCAAGAGAAGGATGTGCATCGATTTCCGCAAAGTAAACGCACTTGCGGATAAAGATGCATATCCACAGCCATATATGGACCATATACTACGGAAGATCAAGCGGGCAAAGTTCATAACGACATTGGACCTCAGTTCAGCGTACCATCAAATACCGCTGACTGAGAGAGCAAAACCGATAACGGCTTTCACGGTGCCCTGCTTGGGATTGTTCCAGTAGAAAAGGATGCCGTTTGGTTTGTCCAATGCGGGCGCAACTTTTCAAAGGTTTATAGATAGCCTAATCGGCAACGATTTAGAGCCGTTTGCTTTCGCCTATTTGGATGACATCATCATCGCCTCAGAGTCGTTTGAAGAACACCTCCAACACATAAAGATTGTGTTAAACCGGCTAAAGGAAGCCGGAGTGACAGTCAACAAAGAGAAAAGCGTTTTCTGTCGGTCGGAGGTGAGATACTTGGGAGTCCTGGTCAATAGAGATGGTGTTCGACCCGACCCAGCTAAGATTGAACCCATCAAAGAATATCCGGCTCCCAAGAATATAAGCAACTGAGGTGATTTATGGGAATGCGTCATGGTACCGGAAGTTCATAAAAAACTTTGCTGAAATAGCGGAACCAATGACGCGTCTCCTAAAGAAAGACAACCAAGTATGATTGGGGCGAAGAGCAAGAGGCATCCTTTGGAAAGGATAAAGTGCCTGCTAATGTCAGCGCCGGTTCTGCAAAGACCGCACAAGATCGGACAATACATCGTCCACACAGATGCAGCGATACTGGCATAGGGGCCGTTCTACTCCAAAGATAATCGAGGGAGTAGAAAGAGTGCTAGAATTTGCCAGTAGAAACGCATTATACTCGGCGGAGCGGAATTATACCGTGACGGACGGGAATGCCTAGCAGTCGTGTGGGCACTAAAGAAATTCCGTCCGTATATCGAAGGGTATCCGCTCAAGGTAGTGACGGACCACAACTCTTTGAATATGGCTACGACTATGAGATTCCGACCAACAGATTAGCGAGATGGCGCTGGAACTCCAGGGGCCACGACCTTACGATAGAGCACAGAAAAGATACCATTAAACGTGGTCCCAGATGCTCTATCTCGAATGTTCGAAGAAGATGAAACATTCAATAGGGTCAGTGCCATGTCCAACACTACCACAGATGATTGGTATCAAGATCAGATGGCCTTGGTGGCCAAAGAGCCAAGAGAACACCCCAAATGGAAGGTTCTCCATAAAAAATACAAGTTCCAAGGGAACTTGTAATTTTTACAAACCAAGGAGGAATGGGAGGGGGGTGTTCGATGATAAACATGCCTGGAAACTTGTCGTTCCTGAAGAGAATAGAGAAGCGGTATTACGCGAATGCATGACGCACCAGAGGCAGGTCATCTAAGTCGAGAAAAGACTTTCGATCAAGTAGATATCGACTTTATTATTGGCCGAGATATACGAACATGTTTAGAGACTATGTTCGCAAGTGTGGCATTTGCCAGCAGTGCAAAGTGGAGCAGAGGATTGCCAGCAGGACTGATGGGAATACGGGAGATCCAAAGACCTTGGCAGGTGGTGGCCAGTGACATCACAGGTCCATTACCTAGAACGGCCAAGGGCTTTGAATACATCTTAATATTCAGGATCTATTCACTAGATGGATAGAGGTGATTCCGATCCGAAAGGCAAATGCCAAGACAATCGTAAAGGAATTTAATGAGAAATGTCCTACGATTTGGCGTGCCTGAGGTGTTCTTGTCCGACAATGGGACAGAATTCAAAAACAAGATGGTGGACGAATACCTCAAGGATCGGAATATATAACCACACAAACACTCGCGTATATCACCACTCAGGCTAACCCGGTTGGAGATGACTGAATAGGACTATCAAGACTATGATAGCGTCCTACATTGAAAGAGGCACAATCGATGGGACATTCGCTATGATACGTCCAAGCAAAGCTCCACAAAGGTTAGTCCGGCATGCTTCTCTATGGCAGGCAACCAATACCGCCTAGGACCCTCAAGCGTGAACAGGAGGCAGCTGCCACACAGAAATCCAGCCAACAAGCCATGGAGAATTGGCAGGACAAGATGGCAGACTTGAGGGATCTCCAAGAATGGGCCGGGAAAAACTCTAAATCGGCCCAGGAGCGACAAGCAGGCTATTATAACAAACAGCACCGTCCGGCTGAGTTCCAAGTAGGGGAACTGGTTTGGAAAAGAAACCGAGTGCTGTCTTCGGCAATGCAAGGTGTGGCGGCCAAACTAGCGCCAAAGTATAGCGGCCCACACCTTATAACGGCGATTAGAGGTGCAAACACCTATGACCTCGTAGATGGAGAGGGAATGGTAGATCCAGTGGTCCATGCAAAGGACCTGAAGTACTACCATTCTCATGAAGAGCCTGAGGCATCAGGTGAAGATGAAGATGATCCTTTTCAACCTCCGAGGGATGCGGTGGCGGATAGCAATCCGACGGTTCGGGGCGCCGAACCGGTTGCAAATGCGACTCTAAGAGGTAAAGAAGCAGAACAGGCGTTTGCGGACAGCAATCCGACAGTTCAGGGCGCTAGC
>JACCID010000449.1:0-63224 GCA_018906775.1 Sycophila sp. Sp_5
GGCGAACGACGAATTCCCTTCCGTCCTCAATATTTTATTTTAATAAATAAAACTCCCTCACAAACTCCCCCTTCCTAAACGGAACAACAGTGAACGCTGATCAATCCCAAAGTTGTCGCGTGGGAAGGGAATTCGTAACCTCAAGCATCTCTGATCATTAGTTCTTCTCTACCCCGTCACCACTACTTAACCACCTCAATATTCGTCAACTCACATTTGTCTCACTTCACCGTCGCCCTCAACAACTCCACCTAGTCGCAAAACAAAACAAAAACATTAATGTGCCGCCGGAGCGGACTTTTGTCGCGAATCTTCCATGTCGCGGCTCTTCAATGTCGTGGCTCTTCATTGTCGCGGCTCTTCATAGTCGCGGCTCTTCAACGTCGCAGCTCTTCATGGAAGGAGAGAGGCAGGGGTCTAGTGACCTGAGGGAGGCGGAGGACCTCCATTGCCGAATACTAAACGCAGGGCTCACTCCTGGTATGCCGGCGAAAGATCCCGGCAGTTAGCCAGCACCTTCATTAACGTCTCCGCCGCCGCGGCAGTTGGTGGCTCCGGTGCGGACAGCGGGACTGCAGCTGCCGGGGAAGTCCGCTCCTCCGGTCTGGCTGCGACAGTCCTCTCCACCCCCTCTATCGCCGGCAAAGTCCTCTGAAGCACGGGTCCCGGCGCCGGGTCCCTCCGAATCACCGCCACCGCTCTCTCCTCCGTCTCCGTCCGAACTCGACTCTCTCCGCCAGGAATCTGTGGCACCACCCGGTCTGTCGATGCCCTCCAAATCGGCCTCACCCCTGGTAATGGCAGCGTCCTACTGGGTCCATCCTCTATCCCCCTGGCCCGCAACCAGGCTTTGTGGGTGGCCGCACACCGCGGGCAACTGGCCAGGTCCACCCCGCGCCGCGCACAATTGTTGCAATAAATGTGGCGCGCGGGCCGAAGGCACCTCACCTTCGAGTGGCCTACCTGCCAACAGTTATAACAGGCCCGCGGTGGAGGGTCCACGGCCCGATCGACGGGCACGTAGGGCAGATCGCCGAACTTGACGCCCTCCCTCCGGGGTTCCGGCTCCTGCCGTCTAGGCTCCTTCCTCCGCAGATCCTCTGCTGGTGCATCACGGGCGGTCTCCTTCCGTAATCGCTGGGCCTCGAGACGCCTAATGCGCTCTCGAGCGTCGCGGGGCTTTTGGCTTCTAGGAGCGTCGCGGGCTTTGGAGGAGGACAGGGAGTTTGACGGATTCCTCTTCGGGCTCCTGCCCGCCCCGGCTGGCATCCGGCGGCCAGTAGGTCCCGGCTCGGGGCTCGGAGTTCGGGCACGTGGCAGGTTTGGCGACTCATAGTCGTCCAGCGTCAGTTGCCGCCGCGGGTTATAACGATGGCGTTTATAGCCATCGTCATAACGCAGCATTGGCCACTGCGCTGGGGGAGCGGGACCGCGGATCTCGTGGATCACCGCCCCGACTTCGAACACCTCCCCCCCACGCCCCTCATCCCGAGAATCCCCAGTTCGAATAACCCCATCTGGTTCCGCGGATACCAGGGGCCTCCCGTGCGGCCGTCGCAAAGAGGTTGGGGCCCTCGGCAGAGGAATGTCTCCTACCTCCATCGGTGTGGGATCACCTGTAACCCACGACAACTTGGGCGTCATCCTCCTAACGCCTCCCAACGGTTCCTCGGTCACCATACCTTGGACCATCCTCGTAACCTCCGATATCGGGCTGGCCGGCACTCTGTCCTTCAATGGAAAATCCGGAGGCGGCCCGTGTACACCAGCAAGGGTGGACCCACCTCCATCCACCTCGCACCTGGCCAACTCTGCGTCCAATCAACTGGAGTCCTCCGCCTCCAGCGCAATTTGCAGCTCTGCTGCCCTCCGTCGCCGCTCGCGGACCTCCTCCGGGGTCTGCGGGACTCCCGTCGCTGCGTTGGGGTGGGATCCTCCCCGTCGCGAAATCGCCCCCGTTCGTCTGGCCGCCTCCTTCCAGGACTCCATTACCTCTGGCTCCAAGGGTGGCAGGTCGGGTGTGCCGCAATCTCCCTTTGGATGGCCGCCTCAAGGGTCCGTAGAGCCTCGTATCGAGCCCTCCGCTCCTCCTGCTCTTCCCTCTAGTTTTTCTGGCTGCTCGACATGTCTCTTCTCTATATAAAACAAAAAACAAAAACAAAAAAAAAAACAAATTCCTTTCTTTCTAATCACACATATCCTACCTACCAGTTGTCTGCACTACCCACCCTGCTCCTCCCGGGTTCCCTTACTCGCGCGCGGGGGTGGTAAATACCGTTTCAAATCGGAAACGTGGAACTTGGGGGTCTGTTTGTTATTATCCGTCTCGATTCGGTAAACGACTGGAGAGAGCACCTCCAAATATCTTATACGGGCCGTCGTATTTCGGCGCCAACTTTGCCGAAAACTTCTGCGCTGCATTCGACAAATGGTGCTCCCTCCGCAGTGCCAAGTCTCCTACATCGAACCTCACGTCTTGCCGGCCCTTATTATATACACTCTTCTGCTTCTCCTTCTCTTCGTCCAGTCGCTGCGCTACAAGCTCTCGTAATGCCTCCAACCTTCTTACCCGATCTATCCACACTTCTGGGTCCGTGAAGACCACCGGCGCTTCCCCTTCGACCTTCCGCCCTTAGACTTCTAACTGGAACGGGTTGTCTTCCTAAGTTCAAGAAGGCCGGGGAAACCTTCATCGTCTTCTGGGTCGCGGTGTTCAAGGCATGCCTAAATTCATGCAAGTGAACATCCCAATCTCGGTGATTAGACTTCACGTACATCGCGATCATGGTCTTATTCGGTTGCTTCGCTCCACTGGGTTCGCCTGGGGATGATACGGGGGAGTGGTAATATGCTTCACCCCGTACTCCTCTAAAGTTGGGTTAGAAACTTATTGGCGAATTCCTTCCCGTTATCCGTTAGGAAATACCAAGGAGTCTCCCAGCGGAACAAGATCAACTCCTCAAACGCTCGAACTACTGCCTTTCCCGTCGCGGTCCTCAACGGCTTCAACTCGATCCACTTCGTGAAGAGATCCATGAATACCACGAGATATTTATGTTGGCTGCGGCTGGGAGGGAACTCCATCAAATCCGCGGCAACCACCGTCCAAGGTTGCTCAACGATTCGCTCTCCCATCAGACCTCCCGGTGCCTGTTGGGAAACCTTGTAGGTCTGACATTCCCGGCAGGTCGTCACGAACCCGTGAACGTCGTTCCACAGCCCCGGCCAATAATATTCTCCGGCAATCCTATCATGGGTCTTCTCAATGCCCAGATGTCCAAAGGAGGGAGCAAGGTGTGCCTCCTCCAACACTCTGCCTCGGTGGTTCTTAGGTACCGCCAACCTCCATCCTTCGTCTGGCGTCGCGATCGGGTCGAGCAACTCCTCCGTTCGGTGCTTGTACAACAGGCCGTCAACCACCCTCCACGTGGGAAACTTAAACGGGGTCTGCAGTATCTCTTCTACTCGTCGCACGTACCACTCGTCCTCGATTTCTTCAAACGCCGATACTTCCACTCCATCTTCCTCATACATCCGGGAGAGTGCATCGGGGAGATGGTTGAGCACCCCCTTTCGGTGCACGATTGTCCACGTACCACTGTTGGATTTCGAGCGCCCATCTGGCTAATCTTCCGGTCGGCTCCTTCAAATTCTGCAGCCACCGGAGGGCACTGTGATCCGTAATCGCCGTGAACGCATAGCCCTCCAGGTACGGGCCTCAGTTTCTGGATTGACCAGATTAACGCCAGGCATTCCTTCTCCGTCGTGGTGTAATTCCTCTCCGCGGAATTCAGCACCCGGCTGACGTAGACGATGGGATGCTCGCCATCCTCCCATTCTTGCGTCAGCACTGCTCCCAAAGCGTAGTTACTCGCGTCGCATTGTACCGTGAACGGTCGGGCGAAGTCAGGCCTGGCCAGGACCGGCGCTGTGGTCAACGCCTTCTTTAGCTGCTCGAACGATTGCTGCTGTTCTCCTTCCCAGACCCACTCCTGACCCTTCTTCAACAACTTGAGTAGAGGCACCTTCAGTTCTGCATCATTCTCGATGAACCTCGCGTACCACCCCAACATTCCTAAAAACCGTCGCAACTGTTTGAGGTTCTTAGGGGCCGGGTACTCCACTACCGAGCTACCTTTCAGGATCTGGTCGCAATTTGTCGCGGTCCAGGACAAATCCCAAATACGTCACGCTGGAGCAACAGAATTCGCACTTGTTGCGATTGAACAACTAGCCCTGCCTCTTTTAGCCTTTTCAACACGAACTCCAGCCACTTCATATGCTCCTCAAACGTCTCCGTCACAATAATGATATCATCCAGGTATCCGAATATAAATGGTTCTACCTCTGGACCGAACAGCACATCAATTAGTCGTTGAAACGTCATGGGTGCGATGGTCAGTCCAAAAGGCATTCTTGTGAATAGCCATAATCCGGACCCTGGAACCGCGAACGCCGTATACTTCTTGCTCGCTTCTCCCATCAAGATCTGATAATACGCCTGCTTCAAGTCTATCTTCGTAATAAACCTAGCTTCCCTCAACTTATCCAGCGTATTATCGACTCGCGGAATGGGGTACGCCACCTTTTTCGTAACCCCATTTAAGTCGCGGTAATGGATGCAGAACCGGTAACTCCCATCGGACTTCTTGACGATGACGATGACTCTATTATGCCGTCTGCCGCCAATTTTGCGACTTTGTCTTGAGCCACCTTCATCATCATTGGCGACATTCGTCTCAGCCTCTGCTTGATCGGTGCGGCCCCCTGGACATCAATGTGATGTTGGGTCAACGTCGTCGCTCCGAGGGTCTCCACTGGAGTTGCCGGCAGGTATCGGCTCAGTAACTTATTGATTACCTCTTTTTGCTCTTCCGATACGTCCGAGACTCCAGCGCACTCCGCAAAAATCTCATTTTCTTCCGCAACTCCATTCAATACGTGCCACCCAGTATCTTCCACATTCCCTTGACCATATCCACCTGGTTGGCCCAGGTTTTCCAAAAGTCAATGCCTAGTATCACCTCTTGTTCTAAAGATGGAATGGCACGGAATACCATTTCCTGGTTCATTCCGTCCACCTCCATGTTCACCTTGTGGTTCCCTTCGACTCTCGTGGTTGCTCCGCCAACTACTCCTTTAACCTCCGTCATACTGGGTTGGAGCCGGCTTCTAAACCTTTCGGTCAGCTGTGCTCCTACCAACGACGCTGCGGCCCCGGTGTCTAGGAGGATCTCCCCTTCCTATGTTCAGCCACACAAAGGACCGGCCGTCGCTGGAAACCCCTGCTACCTTCTTCTTGTCTGCAGCATTCTTCTCCGGGTTGAGGGATTGTTTTCGGCCTTGCTGAGCCTCTGCTGAGCCTTGCTCAGCCATTCCCCCTCCCAAGCTAGACGTACCCCCGGTACTTCCAGCTTGACTCCCGGACGTAGCCGCCGCTGATGACGGACCTGGAGCTTTGCCATACAAACAGTACAAGGCCTGGGCCATCCCAAAGCCTTTCGACGCGGGGGCCGGGTTGTTTACCCTGTAACCACTCGCCATGGCCTGCTTCAGTACTGGCTGCTCCTCTTGTCTCGGTCTCGTCATCTTCGTAAGCCCCCAGTGACGTCCGGCCTGGATTCCCCGGATGTATTGCTGCACAATCGTCTCCGCTGACGGACGTCGCTCTTCGCCTTCTGCGTCGTTGGGTGGTCCTCCGGCAACGTCGTTCTGTAGGGTCCTTAAGGCCACGTCAGGTATGACGACTGGCCTGCCTATATTAGGAAGCGTAGTCGTGGCTGATCTACTTGCCTCCTGATCCCCACTCGCCACAGATTGCCGTCTCTCTTGGTCTGATCCACCCGTCGCGTCGCAATGGTCTTCGTCGACCTTTCCAAATTCTACCTCTTCATTCGCTTCTTCCTGTTCTTCTTCTTCGTCTACCGATCCCAGTGCGTAAAGCTCCTCTCCCGTTTGTTCTCTGGGGAGGGTTGCCATCCTGTGCAATACTTTTCTCGGCAGATGTCCACCTTCTTCTCGCTGCTCCACGTCCTCGTACCGCTCTATCGTCTTCCACGTCCGTCCTTCCCTCAAATCCTCTTTTTCCTCCCTTCGTATCGTTATTGACACTTCCCTTACTCGTCTCTTTCCTGCATCCGGTCGCTCTTCCCCCGTCGCGATAGCTTCATCCTTTAAGGCTTCGGCCTCAGCATTTGGCCCTGCGTAGGCCCCTGGACATTCCCTTGTGCCTGGGGAAAATCCTGGTTCTGCTGCTGCACCGGTGCCTATCTCGCTGGTGCTCTCGCGGCCTGCCAAGTTTGCCGCAGCGGGTCACATCCAGGGCAGTTTCTGGAACGTTACGCGCTGTGTTCCGCATACCTGGCAGAACAGTCGCGGCAAAGACGGGCACTCATTTCTTCGATGTCCTGCCTTGTTGCATCCGAAGCACACCGTCTGCGGACACCGTCTCGCCGAGTGCCCCGCTACCCCACATTGGTAGCAGGCACCCGAGAACTGTCTCGGCTGCTGTGCTCCGGCCTGCTGTTGCTGTTGCTGCGATTGTTGCTGCTGTTGTTGCTGTTGCTGGAATCCCAGCCTAGGCTGCGGCGCCGACGTTGTATCTGGTTACGCAGGTGTCATTAGCACCTGCGCATACGTCACTGGTACCGTCGCTTGCATCTGTCTGGGCTTCGCACCCCCAGTTGATGTCAGTGCGGTCTGCACCGTCGCTACTACCGCCGGTATCTTCGCTGTCTTCTTATTCTTTTTCTTCTGCTCCGTCCTCGTCTCTTCTTCTCCGCCCTCATCTTCCCCGCTACCTTCAGAGACGACCGCTACTTTCGTCACCTTCTTCTCTGGCTTGAAAGCTGCTGCTGGTACCGCCATCTTCTCCGCCGGTGGTGGCGGAGAGTATCGAGCGTCCAGCTCCATCTCTCGCTCATACTTTCTGCCCATGCGCTGCAGCTCTACGAACGTGTCAATTCGTCGATCCCGCATTCTTTGCCTATAGTGCGGAAGCAAGTTTCTAATTGCCCGGCGCACCTGTCTGCGCTCTGGCATTGGCTTCCTTAGCGCCGAGACAATCAGCTTGAAGTTCGAGATGAATCTTGCAATCGTCTCTCCCTTCGCTTGTGTCCTCGCTCGCACGTCGTCCCAAATGTCTTCATCTGTCTTCTCGCTTACAAACTGTATCCGGAATTCTTTCTGAAATTTCACGAATGTCAGTCGATCTGACCTCACTCCCCTGTACCATTTGCTGGCACTTTTGGTCAGGGTACATGGGAGTGCATGTAGCAGATCCCTCTCGCTCATTCCTGTGCACCTGAAGCAATCCTCTAACCTCTCCAGGTAACCTCGGGGTTTTCGCCTTCTCTAGAGAACTTCAATCCCCATCGCTGGAGAATCTTCATGTTCCTTAGATCCCTATCCGACTCCTGTCGCGGTCGTGGTTCTTCCCTCACGCCAACTGCTTCAAGTGCGCCGCAGTCGTCCTCCCTTTTCTGCGATCTCGTACTTCCTCTTCCTTGGGACGGCGCCACGCTGCTTCCCGCAGCCGTGTCCGACGTCGGCGTCCATTCCGCGCTGTCCTCCTCCTGCGATCTTCTCCGCTGCCGCGTTTGCCTTGGTGCCTTCGCCTGGTTCGACTTCTCTACCGATGCCGTCTGGGTTTCCGGCACCTTCGGCGCTTGTACCTTCTTTTCTTGAGGTTGTGCAAGCAGCGGCATCCTCTCCTTTTCCATTATTTCCGCCAACCTTCTTTCCGCCAATCGCCTTTGGACTTCCGCCAAACCCTCTCCACCATTTCTTCGAATGCTTCTTGTTGCGATTTCTGTCGCGGCGTCCTCTGGCTTCTGCAAGTCTCTTCCTCGTTCTCTGAGGCGTTGTTTATCCTCCTGTTCTCCGACAGTTCCCACATCGAGAACTCTGGCGGAGCTTGCATCCCTTGCAACCTACTTGTCATTTTGGGTCGCGCTCCTGCCGTCGTCGTTGTTACGGTTGTGGAAACCGTCGTCGATGTCACCGCCGTCGATACTGGAGGAAACTGCCACCTTTTTTTCTCTTCCGTCCGCCTACAATTTTTAAATCCTTGTAGGTAATTCCTTACGTCCTTTGTCTCATCTTTTGCCGTTGCTCCCGCTTCGTCGACACTTGGCTCCCATGGCGCGTCGAATTCTAGCATTGCCCTGCATTGTCCTCTCATTAATCTGTCTCTCAGCTGCTGCAGTGTCCCTTCTTAATTGTACCCCAGCATCTCTAGGGTGTTGATGATTTGTCGAGGCTGCATCCTCGACACTAGCCTTACCATCTCTTCAATTTCGGCTTCCTGCTGCCGAGCTCCGTCTACCCAGCTGGTGTACAATTCCGTGTTCATTTCTTCCTTTTTGGCCGGTGGCGACGTAAAAGCCAGTCTTCTTCTACTTGAGGATTCTGCTTCCTCTTTGCGCGTCACGTCGATCGAAAGTCGCGGCAATAAACGATAAAACTCTGGTCGAACGCGAAGGGTAGACGCAGACAACTGTAGGATTGCTGGTTCGGGGGGGGGGGGGGGGCTTGACATTTACTATCAGGGGTCGCAATATAATTAAATAAATAAATAAATAAATATATATAAAAGAAATAATGGAAAATGATACCTCTTCAACCTACAATTTTTTCTTCTTCTCTTCTTTCTTCCGTATCTTTCCCTCTTTCTGTATCTCTCTTTACCCTCTCAGGGACCACCCCTGTTTCCCTTCCCCTGGTAACTCCCACTCGCGGTCTACGTTCCCAACCGCCCTGTTGAACCTGAAAGTCGCGAAATTCCTACACGTTCTCTTCTTCTTCTTTTCCGTCCAACAAAAAAAAATCCAAATTTTCCTCTAATTCTTCTTCAACTCGACGAAACAAAGATAATCTTCCTGCAAAAAAAAATCCCGACAATCTTCCTGTTTAAAGAAAAAAAAAATCCCGACAATCTTCCTGTTAAAAAAAATCCCGACAATCTTCCTGTCAAAAAAAAAAAAAATCCCGACAATCTTCCTGTAAAACTAAAAAAAATTCTCGCAGAAAACAAGACGCACCAAAAAAAACCAAACAACAAAAAAAAAAAAATTTTATTAGGGTTGTCGCGGAACCAGCAATCCGCTCGCACAATAAATATCTAAAAAGAGAAACGTGGTTTGGGAAAAGACCACGTGACTCTTTTTCTTGTCGCACAAATCAACAAATAAATAAATAAATAAATAAAACAAATTTAAGTTAGAAATGCGTCACCCGCTTACTCGGGTGCGCGTTCCCTAACCGTCGGTACGGCACACACACACGCTCCGATCCTGGAAAAGTAATCTTAGTCTGACTTGCAAAATTTGCAAGTCACGTCACGCTTAAGTTATTTTTCTCGCGGTTTTCTTCCAACAAAAAAAAACAAAAATTTTCCTTCTACAACACTCACTCTCACACGGGCTAAGAACCCTAAAAAATCGCTACTCACTCAACAAAAACAAGAATTTTCCACTTAATCCGCTTCCGCTATACTGGGGAGAGGAAAAAAAATTTTATGGGGGGGGTAAAAAAAAATTTTCCACTAACTCACTGCTATTAAAAAAAAAACTAAACTCTCGTCACACGATCTCGCTTCTAAAGAAAAAATAGATTTTCAAAACAAGAGAAAAGAATTTTTCCCCAACTGTCTAATTCACTTTGAATATGGCGTCGCGTCCTCTCGATTTTGCCTCGTCAACAGCCCCACGTTGGTCGCGCCATTTGTGATACAGTATTTCAAGGTCCCCGTACTATTCACTGACGGACCAACGGTTGTATCCTACTCTATGCCGCTCCGTACCCTAACCGCGACCAAACTTCCAAACCCTTATCTCAAGCGGAGATACAACACTATAAAAACTCACTACGTTGCAAGAAAGGGCGCCAGGTGCTGATGCACCGTGTCGGTCCGGCTGGCTCAGACCCAGGGGAAGTCGTTGACGCGCCGAGTCCGGGGATGTCCTCGGCGACGGAGACAAAATCCGCTTTACTGCTTTCCGGCTACAAATGTCGCTGCTGCTGGGGCTAACCGCCGCCCCGAGATCGCTGAAAAACACGCTTCCAAAAGCACAAACACTCACGGGGAGATTCGGGCTGATGCACGCAAATAACAACTCACTCAACTTCGCTTACTGCCAATATATATTTAAGTATTTGTATACTACACTTGTTGTAGTATAATGTCAGTCGCGTCCACGAATTCGGAATTGCGCGTGTGTCCGTACCGATCCTACAACTAAGCGCTACGGCCACTCTGCTCACCACCAAAAAATGTTGCAATGAACTACTGATCCGCTTCTCGCCGTTCCTCCTACACCTACAGCTAACTACAACTACAATAGACTCCCTTTACAACAACACAAAGCCTGCAAGACTTCCTACAATCTCTACCTACTTCCATTCCGCGATAACTCCAAAATACGCTAATCCTAAACTACTCGAAATACCGCGAAATCAGAGAAAAACTAAATGCGTGGCGTCCGTCCAAGTACTTCTTCCAGAATGGCGGTTTTTCTCTGCAAAACCGCCGTTCTGTCCGCGTCACGAATTCTCCCTCTCACTCTATCCCATTTAGCATATAGCCGCGATCGGCGCGCCGGTTCGCGCGTCGATCGCGAACCCACGACCCGAGCGCCCTCACGGACCTGAGGTCGTGCGGCGGTATCAGCGCCCTCGCGGAGGCACGACTCACCGCCAAAGTGGAGGCGAACCTCAAGCGCGAGAGCCACGGCGACCACAAGGCGAACGCGCCATCTCGCAAGGCGCTACGATGCATAGGAGCGGAGATCGATATTTAAGTATTTGTATACTACACTTGTTGTAGTGTAATCGTTTCTCTCTCACTCCTATGGCCGCGAGCCTCGCCCTCTCTCTCTCGCACCTAGCGCGCCGTCTCTCTCACTCCGCGCGCTCCCTCTCTCTTCCGCCGCGCGCTCTCCTTCTACCGCCGCGCGCTCTCCGTCTCTCTCGCGCCTAGCGGCCGCCCCTCCCTCGCGCCTATTCAGTTTCCGCCGGCCGAGCAACACGTGCTCGACCGGCTCGCACGTCTCCGCCTCGACTCGCGTGTCCCCGCGTACCCGCGTCGTCGCGACCCTCGCCGCGTGTAGTGTGGTGCCTGTTCGTGTAGTGTGTGTATGTGTGTGCGCTGAGTGTCAGTGTGTTCCTGCGTACTCGGCGTCATCGTCAGGCTTCGTCGCGGCAGTCGCGGGGTCGAGGGAAGATGGCGGCCGCGCTCAGCTGAGCGGCCGTCTCTCGCCTCGGCTGCGTGCACGGTCGCGGCACCGTCGGGCTACCTCCCGCTGCACCACTCTCTCTCTCCGACATACACGGCTCCGATCACCAGGTAGCCCTCGCAATCGATTCCTCGTCTCGTCGAGCCTGCCTGCATACATAAATATTGCGAGACAGCTCGACGTCGACGAATTCCCTACCTTCCACTCTACGTCTCAGCATTTAGATAAAAACTCCCTCAAAAACTATCTAACCAATCTGCAGGAAAATCAGAATAGCTATAAATCTCATTAAAAATATCTATTAAAATTAATTTAAAACTAAAAGCTAGATTGACAATCATTTCATTAGATAGCCCATCCATCCCTGCTGCAGACTTTACAGGACACGAGTGCAATATTGAATTCTGATAGGCATCCTCAAAGGGATAGGGATAAGAGAAGGCATCCTCAAAGAATTTGTTATTTGACACATATTCTGGAAAATAATCGGGATTGGAAGTCATACCAGAAGGACATAAGTCTTCTAAGGCAGAAAGTGCAAGAAGAGGGGGCATGTTGTGCTCTGATTCACAAGTTATTTTCGCCCATTTATTCTTAAAAATTTTACATTTTTTCCAGGTATAACTACTGCTAGAATTAAAATCAAGAGATTTAACAAATTCTTTGAAACTGTCTTTCTTTTTCTTTTTTAGGAAGTTTTTAGTAGTAGCACAAGCTCTTTTATAATTAATAAGGTCTTCTAGTTCATCGGAAAATTCCCATTTTCTGAAGGCTGCTATGCGTTGACGTTTCATTCTATCACATTCTGCATCCCACCAAGAGACAGGATTGTAATGAACCTTACAGTTGACATTTCTTTTTTTAGGTGTGTAAATCTATTCTAGAATAGGTTCTGTTATTGTGTATAAATAAATCATAATCAGTAATAGATTGCATCAATCGACTTCCATTACAATCACTGTGCTCACAATTCCAAATTAGATGATGAGCATTAATTTTTAATAAAGGCTGCAATGGAATTTCATATATTTTGCGGAAGATTTGAGCCATGAATACGATAAAGCACAAAAATATTAACAGCTGGATTAGTATTAATATTGCGTATAGCACACATCACTAATGATTATAGCCGGGAAAAGCAATGTTGCGTCTAAGATTCAACCATGTCTCTACACAGATTAATACATCAAGATTTTTAATGAACATATCCAACTCTTCTTTTCGTTTGAGAATACTTCTTGCATTCCAGAAGGCGAGACGTAGCTCGCGTAAGGATCCAGAAGTTGAAAAGAACATTAGCAATCCTCTTCGGCTGAATTACTTTGCTCACTATCTGAAAAATCTTGAGATAACAGTGACGGATTGTTAACTTTTTCAATAATTCTTTTAATGCGACTGCGTAAATTTCCAGCTGCCATGAAAGAATGCACATCTGTCAGTAGAATTAGAAAGCCAGGAATATCAGTACAGTAGTTTTTTAGTATTTTAACAGTGTCACTTCGACCGTATGACTCAGACAGAAAGGCAGTTAACTAAGAAAAGTACATAGGAAAATGCTTCTCTTTATTATCTATTGTTGATTTAAGTGCACTGAACTGATCCCTAATTTCATCCAGAGATTGAGTGCACCTTTTTTGCTTTTTAGTACGATGCTTTACAATGATTTTCTTGCTAGAAGGATTATCAATAGAATTTTGTTGAGAAGAAGTGTCAGAGAGGACTCTCTTAACTTGAGTAACAGTAGGTGAGAGAAAATCAGCTGCTTTGTCATTTTCGATTGTTTGTATTCCAACTTCATTATTTGGCGTTTCTGAACCGCTAGCAACAGATGGCGAATTAATAAGATCATGAGTTACGTTATACGATTGAGTATTATCGTTTTCCTTACAAGCCTTGGCAAGATGTCCCGCTTGTTGACAAACAAAGCATTTAATTTTATTAGTCGAAAGATAAGCCCATTAGATAGATTCGTTAGTTTTTATATTAATTGCTGGTGGAATTTTAATTTCATCAAGAGGGTCTATATAGACTTGTCGTCTAAAAGATAAAATATGATTATAACCCGGCTCTACATAGCCAGCTCGAATGTGTGTAACACGAGATTTTATTCTATTATCCAGTTTGTCCATTATTTGCTCTAAAAAGTTATTGGGAATTTCGGGCTTTACATTAGAAATTATCACTTTTTTTGCTTAAGAGATCAGTGGACGCACCTCAATAATTTGCTCTTCATTTGCATCATTGATTATTTTAATATTTCTTAGATCAACTGTCGATTAGATCTTTAGAAGCAACATAAAAGCATATACGACTTTATAAAAATGTCAGAGTGTATGACAACCTTCCGATTTGTCCACTGCTCCTCAAGCGTGGCTGCCACGCAGCTTTTTATGGCTATGACTTCCGCTTGGAAGTCAGTGGCGTGGGGTTCCAGTGAAAGCACAATTTCCCTCCCGCTCCCCTCTAGCCACGCTGCCGCACCTACTCCCAGTTTATTCTTCGAACCGTCCGTGAAGCATTTGTATATATGATTCCCTTCTGTCACCTGCGGTGTGTCCGCAACCTTAAAGTTCTTTTCGAATCTGTAGTTGCGGGTAATCTTATCTAACTTTACTTTGCATTTTCCTCGTTGTAATAACAAATGTACCCAACGCTGGGTTGGCCAAACTGGTCCCTCACAATTTGGTGATAGTTGGTGGCGCCAAACTAAGAGAAATGCAGAAGCAGTCCATTGTCTCTTAATTCCGGTCTTTCGTTGTAAGATATATGGCAGAACAGTCGGTTATGAGCTTCTTCGGCGTAAATATCGTTCAATCCAGCTGCAATGGTTTGAAGATGATCGGTTGGTTTGGCTTGGATTCGTTCTGCGTTAGGATTCATTATGTTGTCTTGGATGGTGGGTATAGGGGAGTTAGGATTTGTTTGCATTTTGGCGGTTTTAGGAGTATGAGTAAGGTTTCAATATGAGACCTTGACAGCTGCTGCGCCATGTTTCATGTCGATCTCAAGTGTTTTTATGGGCCCGGATTGTTGAAGGTTTTCACCCAATTCACGAATCGATATTTCGGGATTGAAGCAAAATTTGACAGAATAGGTGGCTTCCATAATGGCCGTCGCTTGTCTAAAACATAGTCAACATAGGTGCGTTCGCTGGGTTAACGGTATTTACATGGGATATTCAATGGTGTTAGGGTTGTCCCCAGTTTCTAATAAGTTCAATGCCAACCGGCGTGGTTGTTCACATGATGTTTCGATTATCGGTGACGTAGGGTGAGAGTTAGATGCCGAAAAGGTTGTGGTTAGTTGGCCGTTAGATGTTGTTTGTTTTATTTTTTTTTGCGGTTTGATCAATAGTGTTAATCCATATCCTTGGGAAACGATTTCTGCGTTTGACAAGGAATAATACGATGGCGATGATAAGAATAAAGACAACTGGATATCCCGCTGTAAAATAAAAAGTGGGTATAGTTATTTTCTCTTTTATGGATGCGAATTTCGTCCATTTTCCCGAGTATTTTCTTCAAGGATTCGCCCTTTTTCGCCCATCCGTCTAAGTTTATGGCGAGGACGTTCTGGAATTCGGATAGCATATTTTCTTATTCTGTTCTAAATCAGGAACGGCCTCAGAAAGTTTCAGTGGGATTTCGGGTCGGTAAAGGTAGTATACTCCGTCACGCTTGACCTGGTTGTACATCAACGTCATTTTTTCCGTTATTCCAGTACAGTCCACGGTTAGGCGTAACAGTCCTAATCCGGTTAGTTGAATAGTTTGTGTAGGTTGCCCGAGGCATATTATGCGCATTCGGGAGGTTTTTACAATGGAGAATAGTCAGGATTCCTCGCTACTCAGATAAGTTCACTGCATTTCTGCTCCCGGTTTCAGGTGTATGTCGCACGAGGCTAGGTTCTGAAAAGACGGATGGAGCAACATTGTGACTTCACAATCCTGGGATTCAGTGACATCGAAAAGGAGTTCTACAAATGGACAAAGATGGGCATAAAAGGTTGACTGATAGCGATCCCGATCACCTTGATCCAATTTTACGAATTGTTGATAATCTGTACTGACGCTGAGATATTGGTGTGAAGGTTTAATGTATGCCACGCTATTAGCGAGGTTAGGTATATACCGGGTGACGCTTAAGGGGTGCATTTCGTACAGATGATAAGTGGTTTTATCTACCAGAGGTAAGTGGTTTTATCTACTATTTATCTTATCTACTATTTATCTAAGATGTTCAATGGGGATAGGGAATTCCAGCTTACCCACAACTCGATTAATGTCGGTTTTAAGTTGTTCTACTATTTTTGGAGTTAGTAACGAAGGATGGAGTTTCCCTTATCAGAACTCGATTAGTACGTTTAGTAATGATTGAGTATTAGATATAAGATTATTTAGTTTAACTTGTACTTGTCTAGAGTAAATTAAGGGGTAAACTGAAAATTGCATGTTGTCCTCCTCTGTTTGGATTTGGACCAAACACTGTTGTAGACAGGTTTCTATGGCCTTGAGGTGAGCGTCATGGGCTTTCGTCATGTTGATTACCTCCTCGAGACCTGCCGAGACGATGTGGGATTGTTCATCGACTAAGCGTACTAAATCACCATGATCTCTGAACAACTGTTCAATGCTTTTGTTAATCAGATCCGCATCGTCCATGGTGATTAATCCGAACAATGATTTGCTGAGACTGCCAATGATACCTAGGGGAGCCATGCGCTATTTCCGAATGCTTGTGGGGTTAGTTTCATCACCTAGTTGATCGATTCCTATTGTTCGGACGGTTTCGTTTATTTGTTGATGCATATCTTCGAGTTGCTTTAATTTTGACTCGATTAGTTCCTTCCCGAGAGCCTGGTCACATTCGATTTCTCAAAGATGAGGCTTACATTTTGTCCAAATTTTTTGGAAACTATGGATAGGTCCATGGTTCTTCAAAAACGATTCTATTTCCAGGAAGATTACGATCTGCCATACCGTAAGCTTGAATCGCACAGTATCGACTCGTTCATAATACGTCCTGGATTGTTATAGGCTCTATTTTGTAGGTTTTCCGTTAAAGGTTCTGCTGAGTTGCCGTGCTACCGGTGAGAAGTGCGACAAGTAAGATTCTAAGAAGCATTTTTCCCAGAAGAGAAAGGGTATAAGGTGAGACGGTTAGGTTTGATTAACGCTAGCTAATTTTGGTTTATCTGTGTGTTTGTGGGTACGTTTGTCATTAGGCAGTTCCAATATTGCGTTATTCTTGGTTCTGATTTTGATGATTTTTAGGGGGTTTTTGTAATCGCTATCAAATTTACTAATACGCGGTTCATTTAATACACAGGCATAGTCGCCTGGTTGGCTATTAAAGTTTTTAGTTTTTGTGGCGTTGTGAACACTAGTGTTATAGGTGAATGCGGCGCACGGTACTAAACGATCCCAGTCGCTGTATGCCTCCCAGTAGCTTCGAATAAAGTCTATGAGCGGATCATGGCTTCTGTCCAATGATCCATTGATTTGAGGGTGATGCCGATGTAGTGAGGTGATTCACCTTAAAAAGCCTCATTATACTCTCGACCATTTCCGACAAGAAGCTGGTTCCTTGATCGGATAAGATCGCTCTTGGAGCCCCGAACTGGCAAACTAAATGCCTTACCAATGCGCCGGCGTTTGTGGAAGCTCGTACGTTAGGAATAGGTATTGCGATTAGGTATTTTGGTAGTTAGAAGCTTAAAAACAGCTGTTAAAATCATTCACAGCGCGTCTCAGGCAGTGTAGAAAATTTATCTCACCTATTGTACATTTTTTTCGCCAATCACACCTACAGATTTGATTAAGTGCGTTAAATTACTTAGAAGCGGGCGCTCCGGTGATTTGAGATACTTTTTTTACTTCCTTTTTTGTACTCTTTAATATAAAAAAATTAAATAAAAAATGCATGCAGGTATTGATAAGAAAATGGCAGTTTGAAGCTGATCAAACTCTTCTTTCGACTGTTCGACAGAGGTCACGCTACTCACAGCAGACGCTTCGCTTAAGGGGGCCAGCCTGGGTTAAATTGAAAAAAAAAACCTTTCCAATATAGTAGGTATAACAAATGTATTCATCACTTTTGATAGCTGGAACTTTTTACACTTTAACTACTCGCACAATTTAAGCTATTTATTCATTATTAAGACCCAAACAGTGTTATTTACCTCTAGTATTGTTCCATCAAAAACATTTAAAATTTTTATTTATTTGTCCACTTGCCATAGCTTTTCTTGCAATAAAATAACTTATAATTCGCCGGACCAGGTTTAAAATAATCTTCATTACCTGCACTTCAGATGTATCGGATCACTTTTCTGAAAAAAAAATACATAAAATGTTATTGTAGACACTTTTTGTCCAAAATATTAGGCAATTACATGCATGAAAATGGACATCAACAACAAAAAAAAAACAAATCCATTTGACGGGAAAGTGCTGAAAAGTCAATTTCAATTAAAATAAAGCAATAAAAAAAAATAAAAACATAGGTACGGATACCACCACCAAATCCTTTTATCCAGATGAGCGGGATAAGAAATTAGGGACTCATTAATTATAAGTCCAATATTTTATTGGGGCGACGGTACACAAAATATAAAAAAATAAAATAAATTAAATAAGCCCAGGAATGTTCGACCCTCCCTACCCCCGAGGACTGGTCCTTCCGACCCCCACTAACAAGAAGAGTCTCACTTGTTCGGGTCACAGATTGGCTTGAACTTGTGAGAATCTCATCGATGACTTATATTCAGATACTACCTACAACCATTTAGTCTAATACTCAATAGTTACAGCGTACATTGAGATTATACTTTGAACGATGCACTAATTCTAGTAGCTACAGTAACTACAATAATAAAAATCCTTTCCACCTAAAATCATATAATAACAAATATTATAGTGTTCTGTATAGAAAAATATATTTTTTAAACGACTTACTATAATAAAAAACTACAAAATGCTCATAAATTTCTAAATGTAAGCAATTTTTTTATTTTTTTTTATTAGTACTACTTACCAAGTTCTAATGTGCATATACAATCTCACTAGTTATATAAATAACTTGTAGTTGCTGGATTGCGTTATTCTTGCCACCTAAAAATATAAACAAAGAATATATTTTCTTATTTAAAAAAATATTATATTTTAACCTATAAATTAAATAATTTTTACGTATCTGATTTAATAATGCTGGGTAGTTTGATCTGATATTTATGTATACCAGCTTTAATGATACAGGTCGCTGTAACTGAAGATTCTAAGTCACTGTAAAATCTTTGGACACCACAGCTGAAAAAGAAATTTAAGAATTGATATTAATGTTTAATTAATTTTTTTCTAAACTAGGTAAATATAGATGGATAAGATAAGAAATTAGATCCTTTAAACAAATTTCCGCAAGAAATTGTTGTGTGAAACTTTTGAGCAAGAAGACGTAAATTTACCGAACTATTTGTAAAAAAATAAAGACAGTTGATACATGAGGACGCCATGGTCTGCTGCAGCTAACCTCTTTCTGCAGGCGTCCGACGCTTACATTGTGCTTAATGTTTATAACAATTTGATTTATGTTTATATCAGTTTGGCGTGATCGAAAAGTCTACGATCAGTGATCACATGGTTTTCTTGCGGAAATTTGTTTAAAGGATCTAATTAGGACTTTAGAAAATAATTAATTAAATATTAATATCAATTCTTAAGTTTTTCAGCTGTTGTGTCCAAAGATTTTACAGTGTCTTACAATCTTCAGTTAATCCGCATTAAGCCAGCTGGCTTGTTCTGGTCAACCTTTACTTGTTGACACAACTCGCAGCTGCGCACATACGATACCGTAACTTGCCGCATCCCCGGCCAATAGTAGTCCTCGTTAGTCCTTGGTAAGTATTTTGCATCCCTAGATGCCCCGCCTGTAGAGGGTCATGACTTTCCCTCAAAGCCTGTTTACGATACTGAGTATTACTTCGAGTCTTCGAGCCTAAGAAACTCAGCTGGAATGAGCCAACACCGACCGCCCTACTCGGCTTCAGGCCTCAGGATACTCCGGAGGTCCAGCAGCGGAGCCTGAAACCCTAAGACTCTTCCAGTCCATAACCCGCTCGCACTCACACACACGCTCCGCCTGTTGCGTTCTAGCCGACCCTCTCTCCTATATCTCTTTCTTTCTCATAAGTATTCTACATTATTAAAAAAAATTGAAATTGTGTAAACAGAAAATTTAATACAAAATGCTTAGCTGTCACACACACATTTGTATAAATTTAAAATCGTATAGCTACCTTCAATATAGCAATATATTTTTATCGTGTAGTTAAAAAAGGCACCAGCCTGATAATAATAAGAAATACCGTATACTTACTTTAAAAAGAAGACTAATTATCTCCGCTATTGTATATGTATGCTGAAACGGGGTCGCCTCTGGTCCGCACCTACGTCCCTCGGTGCGGCTGTGTGCAGCAGCGTGCTGCACACGTACGATGCCGTCCGCTACAAACGCCGGGAGATTCGAACTCCCGGCTTTCTCGAGCTCAGCTGAGACCGAGTGCGTGCTGAAAAGGATCGCGCAGATCAGCTGCGCCGACTAGCTCTCGGTCGCGGTTCACGGAAAGGTTGGACGTGACCGGGAAAATAACAGAAAGATCGAAATAAATATTAGAGAGATTTATTTCTCTTTCGTCAATCAAATCAACAAGACAAAACAAATCACGTGTCGTTGTTGCGCAGGTCGAGGTCGATCGCAAACGCGCGCGCTGTTTGGGCAGATGCCCTCACACACACACGCTTGCGCACGTTGCGCCACACAAGTACACGCAAGGAATGCTCCTGAATGCTACTGTCCAAGACACGCGCACTCCTCCAACCTTGGTCGGCCGACCCGCTCTCGCACTCCCACGCTCTCGTTCCCAGGAAATCGACCGACGCGGTCGATCACCCGGATTAATCTGACCTTTGTCTCATATTTTGCAAATGACCGCCTCTATTCCCCCCCCCCCCCCGCCTACCTCATGGGTCGCTCCTATCCTCGCACCTTCGCGGCGCGATTCATTAGATCGAGCCGTGACAATGCATCATATGCAATAAAATATTAAAAAAGAACATAAATATATTATATTTCGTCTTTTATTTCCTGTTTATAATATTAATAAAGATTCGGATCGTATACAGGTAAAAAATAGGGGGTTGTTTGAGAAAATTGCTGATGTAAAGGATTGGGTAGTTACAGCGGGCGGGGACATTAAATAAATACACTTCGTTTATGAGCACTTTGATTTATTGCGCCTCTAGTATAGGCGAGCATACCTTAACCTCTGTGTTTGTGTATGTGTGAGATGTGTAAATGAGCTGAATAATCTTGAAAGCTGAGCTGGTGCTATGTGGCGATGAGCTGGAAATTGCAGTGCAGATGAAGTAAAGCAGTAGTTGAGCAGGATGATAAAAAAAGCGGGGTTGAGCGGGTCAAAAAAGCCTTAAAAGGTAGAGAGCACGTCCTCGTTCTTTCAGAGCTGGTTGTAGAGAAAGAGCTAAGATGGCGTCGAGAGGCGCTATCTTGCCGCGAAGACTCGCTTGAGTGCGTGCGCAAGTTCTTAGCGCTATCTGGCCCTGCCGAGTTTCTAGCGCGCGCAATTCAAATGGAGAAATCGCGAACATTCCGCCCGCATCATCAACGCCTTTGATGATTGAGTCCAAGAGCGATGTCGAGATGAATTGCAAAGGCTGGGTCGTAAATCCAGTCAGTGCAAGCGGAGATGATGAGCAGTGCAGCAGGGTTGTAAATCCTACTGTTAGAGCTGTATGATGTTGAGTTTGAGCGTTGAGCGTGTGAAGTCCAATTTGTTGAGCTGAGCACAGAACCAAATGGGGCGTAAATCCACGTGGTTGAACATTATCCGTAACTGGGTCGTAAATCCAGTTAGGCTTGAGCTGAGTCGTCTGAGTTCTCCTTTGGCAGTAGAACTGGCAGCAGAGCGAGTTTTGTAATTGGACGAGTGATCGTTGATGTAGCGGTTCGGAGCGTCACTACCCTAGTAAGCCCATCCTGTCCTGGATGGAGCTGAGTAATGCGAACGAGAGGCCATTTTGCAGGTGGCAACCGTTCGTCGGTGAGAAGAGCCATAGAGCCGATCTTGAAGTGGTGAGCTGGATGATGCCACTTGGAGATGGCTTGCTGGCGGTGCAGGTAGTGAGTCGACCATTGATTCCAGAAAGTCTGGAGACGTTGCTGGATGAGCTGCCATCTTGAGAGCCGAGCAGAGTTGAGATCGATGAGAGAAGGTTCTGGGACACAATTTAGAGCTGAGCCGATGAGAAAGTGTCCTGGGATGAGTGCTGTAACGTCCGAAGGATCATCACTGAGCGGTTCGAGCGGTCTGGAGTTGAGAACAGCCTCTATCTGAGTCAGAAGAGTTGTAAGTTCTTCAAACGTCAGAAGCGTCTCTCCAACAGTGCGTCGCAAGTGAAACTTGATAGATTTCACGAGCGCTTCCCACTTGCCACCCATGTGTGGAGCAGCAGGAGGGATGAATTTCCAATGAGTTCCTTGAGTAGCGAGCGCAGATGAAATGAGCTGATGATCTTGAGAAGCTTCATTGAAGAGTCTAGTGAGCTGAGTTGTGGCTCCTTGAAAGGTGGTGCCGCAGTCTGAATACATGACTTCAACCATTCCAAGCCGAGAGGTGAAGCGACGGAAGGCGGCCAAGAAGCAGTCTGCTGAGTAGTCAGTCACGACCTCCAGATGAGCTGCTGAGGTTTTGAGACATATAAAGACGCAAATCCAGCCTTTATCTGTCTTGCATCCTCGTCCTTTCCACGTCTTCATCGTGACTGGTCCCGCGTAGTCTACTCCGGTATGGAGGAAGGCTCGTGTGGGAGTGAGCCGTGAAATTGGGAGTTGCCCCATGAGCTGCTGAGCCTTTATGCCTCGTTGCCGGGCGCACGAGACACATCTGAGAATGTGAGCCTTGACTGACGCTCTCCCTCCTATAATCCAACACGTCTGCCGGAGTTTAGCAAGCGTCAATTGAGTACCTCCGTGAAGAGTTGAGCGATGAGCTGAATCTATGAGGAGTGTGGTGAGTTGTGAGTGGCGAGGCAAAATTGCAGGGTGTTTCTCTTGGAAGCTGAGTGATGATAATTCTAGCCTTCCACCAACACGAATCACTCCCTCAGAATCGATGAAGGCAGTCAGACGAGTAAACGGATGACCAGATGAGAGCACTGCACCCTTGTCGAGCTGTCTAATTTCTTGAGAGAAGTAGGCTGCTTGAGTTGCGCGTATCCAGAAAAGCTGAGCCTGTTGGATGCGTTGAGCGTCGTAGAGCGGTGAAATTTTGAGCTGTCTCCGGAATGCATCTCTTGCTCTAAAAATGAGTGATGTTACAATTAATAATTTGTTTAATGAGGAGTACTTGAAAATGAGGTCCCAGTGATATGTGGATTGTTGAGCTGTAGCAGCAAGAGTGATTCCAGGTCTAGCTTCAATAGCAGCCTCGTCTGAGTGATAAGATGGCTGATGAGGCCATTGAGCTGAGTCGAGCATGATCCATGGAGGACCGCTCCACCAGAGTGGGTGAGTTCTAAGTTGAGCTGTGGTGATGCCTCGAGAGCCGCAATCTGCTGGATTTTCTATGCCAGGTACATGCCGCCAAGTGGTGTTAGTTGTGCACAATTCTTGAATTTGGGCAACTCTGTTCCTGACAAAGTCCTTCCAACGACTTGCTGGTGAGTTGATCCACATGAGCGTGACTTGAGAGTCCGTCCACAGATGAGTGGCGTCGATCTTCACTTGAAGAGACGATCGAGCAGCCTTGATGAGCCTTGCAAGCAATAGAGCAGCTGTGAGTTCTAACCGAGGGATGGTTAGTCTCTTGAGTGGCGCGACTTTTGTTTTTGAGCAAATTAGTGACGTCCTTGAGCCTGTGGAGGGTGAGTGGACGACTAAGTAGACTACTGCTGCCATAGCGTCCTCAGAAGCATCCGAGAAGCCGTGGAGTTCGATAGTTGAAAAACTCCAAGTCCCAAACCAACGTGAAACTGAGATGCTGGCCAGCTTAATGAGATCCTCTCGAATGGTGAGCCATCTTGAGCATACTTGAGCTGGAAGTGGATCATCCCAGCCAAGTTTGAGTAGCCAAAGTTCCTGTAGAAGAATTTTTGCATTAATGATAACTGGTGAGACAAACCCCAATGGGTCGAAAATCTGAGCAACTTCTGACAAGATGAGCCGTTTGGTGAGCCGTCCAAAATGAGATGAGAACTTTGATGTGAAAGTAAATGTGTCTTCCTTGGGAAGCCATTTCAATCCGAGTAGAGAGGTTTCGCAATCGTCGAGAGTGAGTGGTGAACCATCAGTTGGTGAAGCAACCAACAGTTTCTCGTGAGTTGCATGCCATTTTGATAAAGGAAATCCGCCCGCATTGCAGAGCTGGGTTACTTGCTGGGCGATTTCCTTGAGCTGATCTGGATTATCTGCTCCCCCAAAGATATCATCAACATATCTTCCTTGCTTGAGCGAGGGAACAGCGAGCGGATACTTATAGCCTTCATCGTCGACGAGCTGCAACAAGGCTCGTGTAGCGAGATAGGGAGCAGCTTTGGTCCCATATGTGACCGTGGTGAGCTGAAAATCCACCTCTTGACGATCATGGTTTCTCCAGATGATCCTTTGAAGATCCCAGTCGTCTGGATGCACTCTGACTTGTCTGTACATCTTGACAATGTCAGTGGCAAACAAATGATGAAAATGGCGGATCCAGATGAGCACCTCAGTGATGTTGAGCAGCAGATTTGCACCAGTGTGCATGATGTCATTGAGCGACTTTCCAGAGGAGGTTGAGCATGAGCCATTGAACACAACTCTAAGCTTGGTGGATGCGCTGTTTGGTTTGAGCACACCATGATGTGGCAGATAGAACGGTGAGAAATCCGACGTTGACGTCGTGTCCACCTTCTTCATGTGTCCCAGAGCTAAATATTCTTCCATAAAAGCAGTGTAGAGCGTGTCCAATGTTTCATCTTGAGTGAGTTTTCTTGACATCCGAGCGAGGCATTTTGATGCCGTTGAGCGTGAGTGTCCAAGAGCTGCAGGATCCTCTTTGAGCGGAATCCGGCTCGAAGGACCAAATGTTTGAGAAAATTGCTGATGTAAAGGATTGGGTAGTTACAGCGGGCGGGGACATTAAATAAATACACTTCGTTTATGAGCACTTTGATTTATTGCGCCTCTAGTATAGGCGAGCATACCTTAACCTCTGTGTTTGTGTATGTGTGAGATGTGTAAATGAGCTGAATAATCTTGAAAGCTGAGCTGGTGCTATGTGGCGATGAGCTGGAAATTGCAGTGCAGATGAAGTAAAGCAGTAGTTGAGCAGGATGATAAAAAAAGCGGGGTTGAGCGGGTCAAAAAAGCCTTAAAAGGTAGAGAGCACGTCCTCGTTCTTTCAGAGCTGGTTGTAGAGAGAGAGCTAAGATGGCGTCGAGAGGCGCTATCTTGCCGCGAAGACTCGCTTGAGTGCGAGCGCAAGTTCTCAGCGCCATCTGGCCCTGCCGAGTTTCTAGCGCGCGCAATTCAAATGGAGAAATCGCGAACAGGGGTAAAATGGAAAAATTGTTTTCTAAAATTCGCTCATAAAATAAATAGATTTAATGATATCCTTAAAGTAAAAGGGTAGTGGACTAATTTTTGCATCGTCTGTGAGATAAAAGTGAAAATTGAAAAATGAGCTTTTAGTAATCGACTCAAACAGTATACAGATTCAATTTTATTGCTCATGCAAAGATGTAAATTAATTTTCGTGGTGCATATGTAAACAAACAGAAGAAAAATAAAAAATGAGCGGGGGGAGGGGGGGGGGGTAACGAGCGGAGTGAGTACTATATTCCGTCTATGACCTTTCGCAATGATGACATTCGTTATTATTATCTTATTATAGAAATTATCATATTCAGAAACTTAAGTATTCGTATTTATGTATACATTCGTTATTATTAATTTATGATATAACACATTTTATAAATATTAACGTTCCATTCATAATATTTTGGTATTATAGATTTTTAAGGAAAAATATATAAATTAATTTATTCCTATAATGTTAAATTTTAATTTTCATTTTTCTAGGAGTATCTTACTATTAGAAAACGAAAAATTAAATTTCTTAAAAATATTATTCTTTTTTTTCAAAATTGATAATTTTATAAATAATGATCTTTTGTTTTCAGTATATACGTTGTATTATATTAGTTTAAATTATGTTATTCGTAATTGTCTAATTTGTAATTATTACTTTTCGGGTTATATCTTTCAGAATCATGATATTCGCAAATATGACATTAGCAATTACATAATTTCTAAACAATGCTTTTTCGGACATACGGTATTCGAAAAAATTAATCGTTCGTTATTTTAACTTTTTGTTATTGTAACCCTCACTCCCTCTGGGTTTACTTTTTTCACATCATAGGTTTTTTTGTGCTAAGAACGCCTAAAAAGCGCGGGTGGTTTGGTCGGGCCATAACGCTCGGGTCTGGGCCAGTTAGTGCAACCCTGTTTTTTGCATTTGCAGATGAAGGCCACTATTATTGCGAGAATAATGGTCACATAACCTGACAATCCCATAGATGGTGGTTATCTCACGCAATTTTCCCAGTATATTGCGTAGAGGCTCGTCCGTTTTCGGCCAGGTTTTGAGGGTTACATTTGGATCTGTCTGGATTTGCGTGATAAGCTCTTGGTGCTCGGACAGGATGATTCTTTTCGAGAGGCGCAAATGGACCTCGGGTTGGTAGATGTAATAAAATTCATTCCTTTTTACTTGATCGTGCATCAAGGTTATGGCGCGTGTTCGTTCTATGCAGTTTGGGGCCAAGCGCAGTAGGCCTGTTCCCTCAGGATTAATTTCTCTAGTAGGTTTTCCCGGGCATATGGCATGTACTCTGTTTGGTTTAGTAACGGAAAATAACCAAGTTTCAACGCTCGAGAGATATATCCACTGCGTTCCCGTATTTGGGCTTAAGTGGATCTGGCAACTGTGGAGGTCCCGGTAGGTGGGATGAAGTAGTATGTTCTCACCACATACCTTCTCAAAGGCAGCGATTGGGGTATCTGGTAAGATCATAGGTTCGCGCGTTTGTGCGCGCTGTATTTTCCTTTCTTCACAGGTTAGGCACCATCTTAGAAAATCCAGGACACTATTCCTCATTCCAGGCCAATAGTACCTTTCTCCGATTTTCTAGTACATCTGGATGATCCATTTTTATGTCCACCCATGAGACTGTCGTGTAGTTTGCATATGATGGATTCCCTTTCACTAGGTGGCGGTAGGATTGTGGTCCCATAACATATGGTGACCGCAATCGTAAATTGCTTGAACATTCGAACAAGTAACCCCGTTAGGACTCCATGTTCCAGGTCGTCGGTTAAATCACCAGCACGTGATATACGAAAAGAGGTTAGCTTTCGGCTTTGTATCATCTTTTAGTTTCTGGAGAGTTAATTTAACATCGGCTATGCGTAGGGGGTCATAATGTTTACTTTTTACCACCAGTCAAAAAACTTAATGACTTCCGCTCGAAAATTCGGGTTTTCCGATTTCGGATTTTCAGAATTTTCGGGCTCTCCCTCCCTCTCTTGAGAAGGTGCAGACTTCCCAGGCTGCATGACGGCGGCCTTATCTATAGTAAGCCTTTGGATCGTGTCAGCTAGGGTTATATCCCTTATTCTCTGATTCGCGCCACCTAGGTTTTCGTCTAATCTTTCCCGATATTCCGGGAGAGGTTGGTCTCCTTCGGAGTGATGTGAGAGTCATGGTTTTGTGGTAGCTCTTCTGGCCGGTCTTTGAAGTAACAGAAACCCTTAATTTTACAATGGCGTGTGAAACGGGGCCCGGCATGGGTCGTCTACGGATACTTTCTTTGGTTGATGTACCACCCATGCCGGTCCCGTTTCGGGCACTGATTCGCGTGGAGCACACCTGGCTCCGCGCACACTGAGGAGAAGAATCGGTCCGGGTATAGCTCGAAGAGCTCCGGCGCCGATCCTCCTTCGCCTCCTTCTGGGCGTGGGCGCGCAAGGCCCCCTGCTGCCGTTTGTAGTCGGCGTCTTCTTGGCGCCGGCGGCGGATCTTCTCCTGGCGGGCCTTCTCGAGGCACCGCTGTTCCTCTCGGAACTGCCGCTGGCGGTCCTCCTACGCGGCTCGAAGACGCTCCGCCTCCGCACTCCTGTTCTCTCGCGCCAAAAACTCGTCGTCATACGCGCCGCGGGAGACTCCGATGCCGGCCCGCTGCGCGTACACTTCAGAAAGGACTGGGGAGTTCCGCACCGCCGCCAGTACCTCTCCTTCCACCGTCTTCTCGAACTCGAGGATCCCCTGCGAGCATCCTTGAGTTCGCCTACGATCCACACGTGGGCGCGGATTTTGGAGTTAAGGCCCTGCCTCAACTCCTCCCACCGCACGGAAAGAAGTGTTCCCCGTCAGAGACGGTGCTGTTTGCCTGGCGGCGAAAAGTGCAACTAGCACCGCATGGTGTCGTGCGCTACTCGACTTTATTCGTGCGCGCACGTCTATACTCGATGCTGCGAGCACGGGAATTTTTGGTGCCATTTGCTCGGCGTTTTACCGTGCAAACAGCAGAGCCGCGGCGTATATTTTCTCCCGCGAGTGTTGTTTTCTTTAATTCTAATAAGTATTCATGGATGTGGAGGTGGAAAAGTTGTTGAAAAAAAAAAAATAATTACTATAAGAAAACAACACTCGCGAAAGAAAATATACGCCGACCGTTGTCTTTCAATTCATGCCGCGGCTCTGCTGTTTGCACGGTAAAACGCCGTGCAAATGGCACCGAAAATTCCCGTGCTCGCAGCATCGAGTATAGACGTGCGCGCACGGATAAAGTCGAGTAGCGCACGACACCATGCGGTGCTAGTTGCACTTATCGCCGCCAGGCAAACAGCACCGTCTCTGACGGGGAACACTTCTTTCCGTGCGCTGAATCGCCGTCAGCGGCCGTTGATAGTGAACGGCACCCCTCTTGGTGCCCTCCTTCCCAACCACCGGGGTCGCCCCGGTCGCCATCGGGCGTACCACGTCCCCTGGTTCTGGGACGTGGGGCGGTTGCAACGAGCGAGTAGCCTCCGGGCTACCCGCGTCGTCGGGGGTGTGGGTGGCCTCCTGGCCACTTACGTTGCCGGAATCGCGGGCGGCATCCTCGCCGCTCGCTTCACGGAGTGAAGCGGTTTCGCCGCTTCCCTCCTCGTCACGGGCGACCTCCTCGTCGCTCGCTTTCGGTTCCGGTGGGCTTGGCGGGGATTGGGCCTCTCCTCAATCTCCTCCGCCCCCTCGGGGTTCCCCTCCAGGGTGCCCCCAACCGGTACCTCGATGACCTCCTGGTGCTCCGCAGCCTTGAGGAGGAGTCGGGTGACTCCTTCTTCTAATTCGGGTTGCTCCATCTAGGAAAGGGACAGAAAGAAGAAAAGGATTTTTGAGGAATGGCTCTCAGAGTTGGTTCTCTCCTATCAACCGTCTTTTCCGTCGCGTCTTACGTTTTGGCCGCGCTGGCCTTATTTTTAGAACCTGGTGGACGACCCGGTCCTCGCTTTCCCGTCGCGTTTCTCACTTGCGTGACGGCGTAGGACGCTTTACGCGCGCGTCCGCGTTTACGCTTTACAGATTTTTCCTCAGGCTGGGCGCTCACAGCCTGGGACGCTTGCCCGCTGGCACCGCTCTTCTTCACATCAACCTCTGCTGATGGAGTCATGGGCGCATCCACACGACTCCCGCCTTCCCCCGGAGGTCGGGCGCTGGTCTCGACGTCCTCTTCTTCAGCAGGAACATCTGCGCCGGGGATGTATGGCTTCATTTGCTCTGAGTGGATCGGACGCACTATCCGTACACCTTGGTCACGCAACGCGTAAGTATTGCTGCCCAATATTTCCGTAACTTCGTACGGGCAGGCAAACTTCGGAGCTAGCTTCCCCGCTACTCCTTTTGCCGCGTTGGAAAGGACTTTGTTCCTTTTCCAAACGAGGTCTCCGACTATGAAACTTGCTTCTCGTCGGCCTGCCGATTGTAGTAACGCGCCTGCCGATCTCGTTCCCTGTCGGAACTCTCCGCTGCCATGTCGTGGACTTCGGAGAGGTTTTTCATTCGAAGAGCCCATTCTTCTCGAGCCTCTTCTTCGTACTGTTTTAGTATTTCAAGCATCTGCTTGCCATACTCCGAGTCTAAGGGCTTCGGATGCCTGCCGTAGACGAGGAATGCAGGTGTCATTCCTGTGGCACTACTTTTGGAGTTATTGGACGCGTGGACGAGCTCTGTGAGATGCTCGTCCCAGTGATCGTGGTCATCTTGGATGAAAGCCATGATCATCTGCTTCATCGTTTGGTTAACCCTTTCAACCGGGTTAGCCTGCGGATGGTACGGGGGCGTCATTTCATGACGTATCCCCTTGGTGTTCAAAAAACCGTCGTTCGTTCGGTTTTTGAACTCTGTCCCGTTATCGGAGAGGAAGACTTCGGGTGTTCCAAACCGGAGACAGATGCGTTCCTTAAAATCCGCCAGTATGGCTTCGCCTGTGGCGCGGCGAAGCGGAATTACTTCCACCCACCGTGTGAATAAAACCTGGAAGACTAGGATGTATTCGTACCCTTTGCTCGTAGCGTAGTTGGGTAGCGGGCCCATAATGTCGCCTGCGAAATATTACCAGGGTCGTTCGATAACCCTGCGGCCCATGAGTCCCGTCGGCGGCCTTTGCTCAGCTTTTATCTGCTGGCAGGTCTGGCATTGCCGCACGTAATTGGCGATGCACGCATCCATGCGTGGCCAATAATACTGTCGCGAGACCCGTGCGAGAGTCTTCTCTCGCCTCAAGTGTCCTGCTGTGGGTCTATCATGACACTCTTTTATGATATCCCCTTGCTTTTCTTGAGGAACGACGAGCTTCCAAGCCTCGTCGTCCTCTCTCAGGATTCCTTGCATAAGTTGGTCGGGGTTATAGTAGAACAGTCTACCTCCGACCCACTTCATCTTCGGCTCGGTGAGTGGCTCCTCTTTCGCTTTCTTCAGTTGTTGGAGGTACCACTCATCCTGGGAGTTTTCTGTCCACGAGACACCTGCCACCGATGTCTCCTCGCCCTCTTCCTCGTACATTCGAGAAAGGGCGTCTGGGAGATTGTTGAGCGCGCCTTTCCTCTGCTCAACAGTGAATTGGTGGCCTTGCAGCTCCAAGGCCCACCGCGCTAATCGCCCTGTTGGACCACTCAGTGTGCGCAGCCAACGCAGACAGCTGTGGTCTGTGACTACGCGGAATACGTAGCCTTCTATATATGGGCGAAACTTCCTTATCGCCCATACTACAGCGAGACACTCTCTTTCTGTCACGCTGTAGTTCCTCTCGGCAGGTGAGAGGACGCGGCTGGCGAACTCCAGAGCTCGCTCATTGCCGTCTACAAACTGAAGTAGGACTGCTCCGATTCCCGAGTCGCTTGCATCCGTTTGCACAACAAACTCGTTATTAAAATCAGGGCGCTGCAGGACTGGTGCGGAGGCTATGAGAGCCTTTATCCGCTCGAATGCGGAGTGCTGTAATTCAGTCCACTCAAACTTACGCTCCTTCTTCGTTAGTTGCGTAAGGGGTTCGGCAATCGTGGCGAGGTTGTTCAGGAACCTCCTGTACCACGATGCCATGCCTAAGAAGCGTCTTAGCTGCTTGACGTTCTTGGGCGGCGGGAACTCCAGTACCGGCCTTATCTTTTCTGGGTCAGGGCGGAACCCGTCTTGGTTCAGCACTACACCAAGGTATTTCACTTCGCATTGGCAGAAGTGGCTTTTCTGTCGGTTAATCGTTAGGCCCGCCTCTCGTAGGCGGCCTAAGATTTTGCGAAGGTGTTCGAGATGCTCCTCGAACGTTTTCGACATTATGACGATGTCATCCAGATATGCGAATGCGTAGTCTTCGCAATCTGGCGTGACGACCATGTCGATTAGGCGCTGGAAAGATGCTCCTGCGTCTTCCAGGCCAAATGGCATTCTCTTTTACTGGAAGTGGCCCATTCCCGGGACAGAGAAAGCTGTTATTTCTCTGGACAAGGTACTTGATGGTACGCGTTGCTAACGTCCAACGTTGTGCAAAACTTTGCCGCTTTGGCCTTGCGGAAAGCCTCGTCCTTCCGTTTTGCCGGATATCCGCCCGGCGAAACCTTGAGTGTATTGACTTTTCGATAGTCAATTTTCGGATTTCTTCACCATTACTACCGGGCTTGACCACGGGCTCGTAGATGGTTCAATGACGCCAGCGTCCAGTAACTTTCGGACCTGCGCGTGCATTTCAACCTCTATTACCGGTGAATACGGGTAATATCGCTGTTTGATGGGGCGAGCATTTCCTACATCAATTGTATGGGTCACCCACGTGGTGCACCCAAGTGTGGTCGGCTCCGTGCCGACCATTTCGTGCACAAGTGCCTCGACTTGTGCTCGTTGCTCCTCGGTCACATGGCCTAAGCCTACTGCACCGATCTGGATCATGTTGACCTCTCTAACTGACGCCAGCTGGAGCTCCACGCTAACGTTGTCGTCCACTAACGTCAGCTGGTTTGATCGCGGATTGTGTACTGAGCCGAATTCCCGCATGAAATTCGTGCCCAAGTAACAATCCGTGTCCAGTGCAGGGATGATCGACACTTTGATCTCCCTGCTTATGACCACTATCCTAAAGGGAAGGTAAGCACAGCCCACGATTGGACTCGTGCTACCATCAGCAAGCTTCGCACCTGCATGCTCGCTTGGCATAAGTGTTATGCCGCATGCAGTTATCAACTGCAGGCCGATCGGTCCCATCACTGTGACCGATGCGCCTGTGTCGTACAGCGCGCGGAAGTGGAACCCTTCCACTTCCACCTGTAACCACCATCTGGTTTCAAGGTTTTCCTCCACCGGGGCGTCCGGTAGTGCCGTCCCGCTAACGCCCTGGGAGGTTGATTCCGGAGCTTCCTGACAAGCTTCGGTAGCGTTCGGGGAAGTAGTTGAGTGCCCTACTTCCCCTGTTGCTCGTTTTCCGGCGAGCAATTACAGCATTTTGCTCGGATTACGCCTTCTTTGTTGCATCCGAAGCAACGAATGGGATTCTTCTTCTGCCCGTTTTTTCTGGCTGTCCTTCCCGCTGCCACTGCTATTCTTCGAGTGGCCTTTTCCGGACTGGCCATTTTGGTTTGCCGAGGAGGAGGCACCCTTGTTTCCCCCTCCCTGCCTCTGTTTGTTACTTTCGCAGAAAGCTTTCACTAGCTCTCCGCTAAGTTTCGTAAATAGGTCGGCCATCTCTTGCCGACCTATCCTGGATATAGGAGCATCGGGCTTCTCCTGTTTGTCCGGTGTTGCGGCATCCGTTGCTGCAACTTTTACCGGGGAAGACGTCCTTGTCTTCCCGCTCTGCGGTTTGTATGCCGTCTCTGGCATCACCGCCTTGGTCGGAGGGATTGGCGTCCTGTCGCCCTTCTCCCTATCTAGGATGTATTCTGCTTTCACGCACTAATCAACTAGATCATCTGTGCTATTGCAGGTTTCTATCCTGATTATCCTCTTGATCTCTGGGAGAAGGTTCATGTAAACCTTCTCGATCTCTTGAGGTTCGGTCATCCTCGGGGATACCTCACGTAACATGCTCTCCATGCATGTCACGTAATGGCTGCTGGTTTCTCCGTTTTCCTGGAAACGACGCCTGATGTCGTCTCGTAGGCGCTCTTGTCTGTCATGGGCGCAGCCCCATCTGCGCCGGGTGGCTCGACAAAAGTCTGACCAAGTTCGCCAGTCGCTGCTGTGGTTTCGATACCACATACTCGCAACGTCTTTTAGGACACACGGGAGCGATGCCAGCATGTCGCTCTCGTTCAGTTTTGCCGCTCGGGCATTGTCCTCGATGCTTTTAAGGACAGACTCCACGTCTTCTCCTTGTTTAGCCGAGAATGAGACACTCCATCGACTAACTATTCGGCTGGGGTCCTCGTGACCTCTGCCTGTGCGATTTAATTTGCTCGTGGAGGGACCGATGTGCTCTTTCGTCCATCCGTTTGTGAAATCAGTCCACGTTCTGATTTCACGCGGCGGGATTCGCCGTTGCGCGTTCTGAATGGTTTGCGCGCCATTCAGTGTTTCGTTGATTCCAGGTTCGTTTATCGTATGCGTCTCCTGGAATCCAACGCGCGGTGTCGATTGCGACGGATTTATGTATTCCGCTCGCGTGTCGACGTGTCGGCCGTCAATTCTCGTGCTTGACATTGTCGGCCGTTGCTGGTCCCTTTCGTGGGCCAGCTGATCGACTCTCAACGTGAGAGCCGTCAGTGTCCTCGCCTGTGTAACACTCGTGTTTAACAGGTTGTCGTATTTCCGTTCGATTGCCCGAACGGCTTGCTGGATCTCTCGTAGCAGAGACTCCACTCTCGACATCTGGTCTTGAGATGACTGACTATCGTCGTCAGTCTCGCTATCTTGGCCTTTTTCGTTATCTGGCCTTGATGGCGGTGTGCGATTTGGCTCCCTATTGCCAACTACTCTATCGCATTCAGAATGGCAGATTATGCTATTCTGGTAAATTGAGAGAGGGTGAGGACGGCCCTTCTCATAATTTTCTTCCTGAATCGTCGTGGATGTCTTGTCCTAGCAAATATCCTCGATGAATGACTTTCTCAGTGATTCACGGACTATGCGTAACTCCTCCACGTTTGAGGAGTTACACGCCTGGAAATCGGCTGCGGTATAATTACCCTGCAGCCAATTGTACAGACGGTGACGCTGCACGAAGCAGTCGCCGTCTGTTCTTAGTCCGAGTTGCTGGATCGTCTCTTCCAGCTCCTCGACTGGGATCGCCATCAGCCACTGCTGGACGTCCCTTTCCGTTGGTTCTTGCTTGTACTCCATCTTCACCTGATTGAGTACAGGCCTGCCCTCTATCCCAAAAACACGAAAAAAATTGATGGGACGGCCCTTTCGGTTGGCGGCGCAACTACCCCTAACGTGTAGTGCGAGATTCTATCTAAAACACGTCTTAGAGAATTTCTACACGACTGCCTACCGTTTGTAGCACAGTTGCGTTTGAACTGCGTAAAAAAAAACTCTATTTATTTAACGCGTCTCTATTTGAAATTCTCGCTGACAAATTCAGCGAGAAAACGAATTTTCCTCGAAAACTTTCGCTTTTCGAGGTCAATTTGAATGGAAAAAATTCTTCTTAGAATTTTCTCCTAGACGTGTTTCTCGTGTTAGTAAATTACAATCCTTGTAAATTACATATGTTCGCTAACTAGCCAACACGAGAGTTTCCCAATCAAAAATACGAATTCTTGTATTTGTTTTTGCTTCCGGGTTGTTAAAATTCCGAGTTTTCACTCAACAGCTGCCCGATACAGAAGCAGGTCACGGCTGCGACTGTATGCTGTTGAATGATTTCCGAACACCCCGTGTGTTCGGTGATTAAAAGCTTCTGAATGGGAGCAGGGCACGGCTGCGACCGTTCGCTTATTTAATCAGAATTTGGAACTCTTCGTGAGTTCCAATGTTGTAAAGTCTCTGAACAGGAGCAGGGCACGGCTGCGACTGTTCACTTTACGAACTCTACTCCAGAAATTTCAAAAAGAGATGAAAAAGAAATTTTTGACAGGAGCAGGTTGGAGCTGCCACTGTCTGCTCGAATTAATTCTCCGAACACGAATGGAAATCAAAAAATTTAATTTCCTTCTAAATCCGTCTGCAAAAACAAAAGAAATCGTCTTTTCGCACGTTCCTTCCGCCTGAAGGAATGTTCGCCGCCTAAATCTACTAACGGAAAAATCCCCTGATTTTTCCTCCCTCAATTTCCTAAAGAAAATTTTATTCTAATCCTACTTCACGAACGCACGCGAACTCTAGAATTTAATTTAATATTGAATTTCGCGGCTTTTTCACTCCCTGTGAAAAAGCCCGCCGCCACCTAGCGGCCGATCCGCGAAGCGTCTCCTGCTTCTAGATTACCGACTCGGTCGGTAACCCGATCTGCGAATTCAAAATCTTTCGACAATAAAAATTCGTATCGCTGCGGTGTACTCCTAACCTCCGAATGCACGTGAAGTTGGACGCCAGTTGTAACGGGGTAGTTCTATGACCGATTATCTCGCGGAGGAGACCTTCCTCCGCAAGATGGGTGCAATGGGGTACGTGCGAGTGCCCCTCGAGGTCCTTACCTCGGGGTGCGCGCGAGCACCCGAACACATGTCGCCGCGGCCCGTATACAACGCGAGAGTACGCCTGTACTCTCGCTTTTCGTACTCGCGTGCTGATGAGCGAACGCACTCCTTGCGTTCGCGTGGCCGTCGTCCTCCTCGACGACAGTTGATGCCGGCCGCTCAGCTCTACGACAGAGTGGCGGTATCCGGGAGGTTACGGATGTGAAGGGTTCACCGAATAGTCCCGCGGACTACTCGGAACAATAACGCGGACAAGTGAAAATGCAAATCGGAGGCCTTTATTGCCTCCGTAAAAGAAAATTACAATTGTCTCGATCGCGAGGGTTAGTAGATATCGAGCGTGTGGGCCGACTGCCCCGAACACGCCCGAGTGTTGCCGAGCGGAGCCGCGCGCGAACGCAAGCGCGCGCGCTCCTACGAACTTTCGGCCGCGCCGAGAGTTCGCCGGCCGATCGCGCGGTCTGCGATCGGCGATGTTTACGCGGAGCACGACTTTGCTCCACGTAAACAAACGCAACGTCCGAGAGCAGGCCGCTTGCCTGCTCGGTGTGTACACACACGTACACACGCACACGAAGGAACGGGTCGCTTACCCGTTCCACGCGATGAACCGCGAACACGATCTCGAGCCCGTGCTCGAGGTACCGACGTTACACCACGCGACGGCTCGTACAACGATAGTCGGGCGGTACTCACGATATCGCAGCTCTGGCTCGTACAGGGCTGCTACCTCGTTCCTCGTTCTCGCTCGCCTCCTGGTGAACACACCGATTTTCCGCTTTCACTCGCGCACGCGTCCGTCGTCGCCGGCGGCTCGAGAGAATCTCTCGAGCTTCCAAAATGGCCGCCGCTCCCGCGCGCCACCGCCTAACTCTCTCCCTCGCCGCGAAGGCTCGACAGTACCTCGCGTCACAACATAAATGAGAATATGAAAATTTAATTAGGACGATCCAGTTGCGTAAAAAGAGAATATAACAATTTTTTTTTCTATCTGGTTAAATTTTGTTTATTTTGTTTTATATAATTTTTATTTAATTAAATTTTATAATTATTTATTGATTTATAGAAAGGGATAAAGATTTCCTTAAACGGGTAAAAAAAAATCCCAACTTCAGAATCCAATCAGGCAACTAGCGGCGCGACGTGACCACGCTCTGCTACCATTTGTGGCGTGTGAAGCGCGCAACCATATGCTTGCATATGGTTCCACTCCTCATCCCTTAGCAGACTGTGGTCTTTGGGTAACTGCACGAAATTGGTGTCGGAAGCTGTTAATAATGATAAAAATAATTGTATAAGGTAATATAATAATATAATTTTATTTTATCGAAACCCTAATCTTACTCTCAAGTTCCTATTCTTTATTTCTTGGAAAAAGTTTCTCTATGGTTGAGTGAGCCTTTGCTAACCAGTGCCAGTTCTCCGAATTGCACCAAGACCGCCTGGTGAACTACAGTGAGGAGTGCACCCGAGTGCAGCGAGGAGGTCCGACGGGTGGCTCCAAAGCCGCTACAGGGTTCGCAGTTCAGCGAGCAGGGTTGTTTATTTTGGCACCAAGTCTCAGAGCGTTATTGAGACCCTCTGATGTTCCTGGGGTCTACTTGTGTGGACGTCGACAGTGGTTTGCGGTGATGGAGGATATTCGATTAGAGTTGAATGGTTAAATTAAATTGTTTATGGGTTTTTAAGGAGATGGAGTAGCTAGGAGATAAAAAGAAATTGAGTGGTCGTTCCAGACGTAAATTCTTGCCTTGCAGTAGCTTTACGCCCTAGTGGGAGAAAGGTTGATGCTACCTGGGTCGAACAAGGTAAGTGATAAGCTATCTCTCTCTGTCCTACTTCATATTTTCTCTTTTATTTTATTTCCTTTATATTGAATCTGGAAGACAAAATTAATTCTGTGTCTTACTTTTCTTTTTGTGCCACTAGTGAAACTATGCAGAGTTTAAATAAATTCGAATTTTCTTCGTTTGTTTGGATCAATGAATTAAAATAAAATGTTCCTTTCGAAAGAAATGTCAGTTTGGCCATGAATAAATAATAATTTACTTTCCCTTGACAAAAACCTATTTGAATCTTAATAAACTTTCCTTTTTAGCATTATGTAACAAAATTCTTTTCTCCCCTTTAATAACTTAAATAATAATGTTTAGTATTATTTTTGTTTTAAGCCCTATTTGAATTTAATAGAGAGAGATAAATTATTCTGAAGTCACGCTCGGATATAAAGGCGCTCCTTTGTACGCGCGACGTTTTCATTAGAGAGAGAGAGAGAGAGGCCTTGAAGTCTCTATGCTTCGGGCATTGAAGTTTCTACACTTCAAGATAGAAAGATTTATTCGTTTCGACGTCATAAATTTTGAATTTTGCGATAGTTGTTATAAATTTGGAAACGTCACACTGTACACGATCTTACCGACGGTCCACTCGCGAGTGATAAATTATCGGTAGCTAAAGTTCGATTTAAATTTTTCTTTTTAGCAAGAACACTGGACTTCGCACTAGTCGACAAAACATTTTTCAAAAATACTAATTATTATTGAGTTATATTATTCAACTAACACTACCAGTAAATTATCTTGCTCTTTTCATTTGCTAATTATTGGAAAAGCGTTGGAATATCCCAAATGAAGTAATGTACACATGCCTCCTCCATTAAATTGGTGGGTGTTTGAGGACCTCGCGCTGTATCATATCGCAGGTTTTCCGATATGCCGCATCAAACCACCGGGCGGCATACTAACTGTGCATTCATCGTCCCTAGTCTGCTTCCCAACACGGAATGTAATAACAATTATTTACTGTAGTACATTATTTGAAAATTAAAAGTTTAAATATCTCAAAAGGCATAGTTAGCAATCAAATTGACATTTTTTTCAACCGAGGATATGGTATACATCGAAGCAGCAAAATGCGTCTACGGTCATGCCCGTATTGACCGCTGTAAAATGGCCTAGGGTTTCTGTAATTAAGTTATTGAAATTTGCTTTTGTTTAAACTGCGTAGTCGACAAACAAATAAACATTGTTCGAAAATACTAATTATTATTGAGTTATTACTCAACTAATCTTATCAGCAATGTATCTTGCTATTTTCATTTGCTAATTATTTGAAAAAGTATTGGAATACCCAAAAATGCAGTAATGTACAAATGCCTCCGCCGTTGACTGTAATCACAATTATTTAAAGCAGTTCTGTTACGGAAAGTAAGTCGGACGAGTTGACTCGCGAATACTGGCATCAGCAGTATAACGCGGCCGAGCATCGACCGATGTACACAGACAAATAATGTCGATACCGTGGAATTCGCGTTCTCGCAAGAGCCTGCGATCAGCCGAATTCACAGCCGAAAAGTAGCCCGCCTCCTACTCCAGCGTAAAGCGAGGAGTATTTAAAGGCCAACATCGAGGCTCATAGAGGGCTCTACAAGTAACATCGTAACGCGACACGCGTCGGCACGCGATGACATCAGATCCATCACTATCGACGTTACCTGACACCGCACGATCCCGGCGTAACATATACTCGGCACTCTCTCAGTTACACTCTCTAAGTTGAATTTATCAATTATTTTATGCGTGTGACGTGGTTAAACAGTAAAGCCTTAAGTACGATTTTGAGTTCTTCTTATTTTTTTCAACTACAAATGTTCGGACGTAACAATAGTCAGTAAATAATGTAACGCGCAAGCTAAATTGCTGAAAGGGTTAGCTGAATTATAAATCTATAATAATTAGCATTTTCTAACAACGTTTAGTCGTCTAGGCAGTTAAACAAAAGCCAATTTCAATATACTAATTGTTTATCCGAAATTCGACTAAACGTTTGATTTTCGCGCTAATCTTTTCCGCGCCGAGACGCGCAAACCTGTCGCGTCCTATCGCCTTAGGCACGTGACGCCATTCGCATCCGTTGATTGGCCAGTGGTCGGTGGCGGCTCGAAGGCGGGCGCTAAGGCGTGGAGAGTTTTCTCAGTCTTTTCCGAACCGTCATCGTGATAACACGTATCATCCAATAGCACGTGGAAATTTTGCTAGTTCTTTTCTTCTTTGTTTTATCGAGTCGGCTTAACCTAAATATACGTTTTTTCTCGCGACACTTTGTCATCGTGGGAGTCGGTTCGTGTAACGGGCGCCAACGCGTATACGTTTGCCTCACGAGGAGGTGGTGATCATTCAAACAAACCATAATTCGACGATTGCCTCACGAGGAGGCGGAGAACATACGAATAGACGTGGTCTCACGAGGAGACGGAGGTGCCACGGTGCACGAAAACAACGTAGTCGATTGGGAGGACAGTACGCCGAACATCAGGCCCCGTGCGGTCGTCGAAACGTCGTGTGCGCGTTGAACGTCGGTCGCGATTTCATTTCCCCTTACTTCTTTTCTATCTTTTCTATGAGTGGCGAGTGATATCCCGGATTTTCTTTCGAGGTTTCTTCCAACTAAGTTGGTCTTTTTCCTTTTTTTTAGAGCCCAATATAATCTTCTTTCTGGCTCAAATTGGTTTTCTATTTACGACCTTTGTTTTTCCCTTCCTCTAAAATAAGCTGCATTACTTCGAAAGAAGCGGTGCGGTATTCAGTTAGTCTAAAACGACTAAACATTTGGTGCCTCCTGTGAGGTTTGAACTCACGACCCCTGATTTGTTTAAAACGTGAACGAAAGTGCGCGATACCCAAAAATGCAGTAATGTACAAATGCCTCCGCCGTTGACTGTAATCACAATTATTTAAAGCAGTTCTGTTACGGAAAGTAAGTCGGACGAGTTGACTCGCGAATACTGGCATCAGCAGTATAACGCGGCCGAGCATCGACCGATGTACACAGACAAATAATGTCGATACCGTGGAATTCGCGTTCTCGCAAGAGCCTGCGATCAGCCGAATTCACAGCCGAAAAGTAGCCCGCCTCCTACTCCAGCGTAAAGCGAGGAGTATTTAAAGGCCAACATCGAGGCTCATAGAGGGCTCTACAAGTAACATCGTAACGCGACACGCGACGGCACGCGATGACATCAGATCCATCACTATCGACGTTACCTGACACCGCACGATCCCGGCGTAACATATACTCGGCACTCTCTCAGTTACACTCTCTAAGTTGAATTTATCAATTATTTTATGCGTGTGACGTGGTTAAACAGTAAAGCCTTAAGTACGATTTTGAGTTCTTCTTATTTTTTTCAACTACAAATGTTCGGACGTAACAATAGTCAGTAAATAATGTAACGCGCAAGCTAAATTGCTGAAAGGGTTAGCTGAATTATAAATCTATAATAATTAGCATTTTCTAACAACGTTTAGTCGTCTAGGCAGTTAAACAAAAGCCAATTTCAATATACTAATTGTTTAGCCGAAATTCGACTAAACGTTTGATTTTCGCGCTAATCTTTTCCGCGCCGAGACGCGCAAACCTGTCGCGTCCTATCGCCTTAGGCACGTGACGCCATTCGCATCCGTTGATTGGCCAGTGGTCGGTGGCGGCTCGAAGGCGGGCGCTAAGGCGTGGAGAGTTTTCTCAGTCTTTTCCGAACCGTCATCGTGATAACACGTACCATCCAATAGCACGTGGAAATTTTGCTAGTTCTTTTCTTCTTTGTTTTATCGAGTCGGCTTAACCTAAATATACGTTTTTTCTCGCGACACTTTGTCATCGGGGGAGTCGGTTCGTGTAACGGGCGCCAACGCGTATACGTTTGCCTCACGAGGAGGTGGTGATCATTCAAACAAACCATAATTCGACGATTGCCTCACGAGGAGGCGGAGAACATACGAATAGACGTGGTCTCACGAGGAGACGGAGGTGCCACGGTGCACGAAAACAACGTAGTCGATTGGGAGGACAGTACGCCGAACATCAGGCCCCGTGCGGTCGTCGAAACGTCGTGTGCGCGTTGAACGTCGGTCGCGATTTCATTTCCCCTTACTTCTTTTCTATCTTTTCTATGAGTGGCGAGTGATATCCCGGATTTTCTTTCGAGGTTTCTTCCAACTAAGTTGGTCTTTTTCCTTTTTTTTAGAGCCCAATATAATCTTCTTTCTGGCTCAAATTGGTTTTCTATTTACGACCTTTGTTTTTCCCTTCCTCTAAAATAAGCTGCATTACTTCGAAAGAAGCGGTGCGGTATTCAGTTAGTCTAAAACGACTAAACATTTGGTGCCTCCTGTGAGGTTTGAACTCACGACCCCTGATTTGTTTAAAACGTGAACGAAAGTGCGCGAAATTTCTATTGTTGGCGGGGTTTTGTCGCGGGATTCCAAGAATTCACGCCGGCCGGGCTGGCGCGCTACAAAGCCAATCGTCAGCGCCCCCCCTCTCCTTTCTTCGCGAGCGTGTCGAAACACGGCAACCCGCAGCGCGCCTTCTCGACGCATCGCGCTGCCGCCAAATCGCCAATCGAGCAGCGCCGCGCCTCATAGCGCAATTTAACAAAGAAGCATCGACATCTTTGAAGGTCAAGCCATCGTCACCACACAGAGTGCGTTTCACCAAGCCGTCATCTGCGCTTCGCATTCAAGGATAAACATAAGTCATTTTTCTTTTACTAATTAACATCGAGAATCAGTGGTTTTATATTAATTCGTTTTAATTGGTGCGATCTCGAAGGACAGGTACGCGATTTTATTATAACTAGGCGCGAATTTTGTACGAATTCAAGATGTCTTCACGCGTTCCTTACATCACGCAAAAGCGTAGCACGTTGAAAAGTCAAATAACCACCTTAAATACCGCTTTGTCGCAAAACAAGATCGACCAGTCGAATGCTAAAATTCGCTTAACTCGAATCACGGATTTATTTCATAATTACGAGGAATTGCATGACGAACTAGCCGTAGTCGATCCCGAAAATGAAGGGATTACTCAAATCGACGACGTGCGCGACCGTTATTATGAGTTAGCGACTCGCATCAACTCCATCCCGACGGCGGGCGGCTCAAATCGACGCGAATCCGAGATCGGGCTACCCATGGGAGCTTCAACTTTCATGGAGAAACAGAAAATGCTGAAGCTTCCCGTAGCTGACGTTCCTAAATTCAACGGAGATTGGGATGCGTGGTTGACTGTCCGAAACTCATTTCGCACAATGATAGATAGTCGTACGGACATCGACGACGTGGTAAAATTCCATTATTTGAAGAGTGCTTTGACCGGTGACGCTCTCAAAAATATTACCATCTACGATGCGAGCGCGAAAAGCTATAAAGAAGCGTGGAAAATGCTGCTCGACTCGTACGACCACAAGCGTATTCTTGTCGCTAAACACCTCGACGCGTTACTCGATACGGCGCCGATGACTGAAACGACGGCGCGAGATCTGTCAAACCTTGTGGCGGACGCGCGACAGCATTTGGGTATGTTGAAACTGCTTGACGTGCAGATTGACGATACGGTTGTTGTGAGAATTTTAGAGAGAGCGCTACCTTGTCCGATTTTGTTACGCGAGGCGCCTCCCCGAAGGGTTATCCCCGCGGTCCCCCATGGGACATGGGGCTGGGATACGCCCAGCCAGCGCGTCGCAGCCGTGTCACCACTAACCCTTCCCACCGCAAAGGAGCCGACGGTTGCCCGCCTTCTCGATTGCAATGGGAGGGGCCGTAGCTCCACCGCCGCGACTCCCGATTCCCCCCTGGGTTGGTAAGACCCAGGGAGACCCTCGGTTGGGGCCGGGACCCTTCCAATCCCTAACGGCTAAGCAGGCCGCTACCCGAGTTGAGACCGCAACTCACACGTCGAGGTTGGGGAGGATTTCCAGAGTCTGCTGGTGCGAACACCCCGAGACTCTTTCAATCCTCTCCAACCTCTAGCCCTAAGCGATGCGGGCTTTCAACCACTGCCCCCACGAGACCAACCCAGTTGACCGGGTCCGGGAAGGACAAGTCCCTCCCGGGGGCAACCCGGTCGCCCGTGGTACCGTTTATACTCTGGTAGGAGTACCGGTTGGAGGTCCTACCACCTCCGGCACCGGCCGCCAGCTCGGGTACGTGGGATCGCCAATCCCAAAGTCACGAAGGACCCCCTGCGTATCCCCCCTCCCTTCCCACCCACCAACCCCCCACCCCCCTACCCTCTTTCCCCGTCCCCTTCCCCTCCCCTCTGCTCCCTCTCCATTCGCTCAATCACACTCTCTCTCATACTAAACGCTCTCTCCGCAAACACACACAATCTCTCATAACACTCTTTCTTCCCAAGCACACCACTCACATCCCATTCATTCTCTCGTCGCACAACACCCATTCCATCCAAATCCCTAAAACAGGCATACATATCGCAGTCACACAACACATGTACCCAATCCTCACGCTCATACCCACACACACAGGCCGGGGTCCCCGACAAGTTCCTCCTGAAGAGGAATGCATTCAGGGACCCATGGCCAGTCAATAGATATCCGACCCTCAGGCTCGGCTCAAACTTGGTTGAGCCGGCCGAGAATCGGACATCCTTAATCCATTCATACAACACTCTACCATTCAAACTACAATCCCATCTGCTCTGCCACTTGTCATACGCACATTCATTCACCTTGTTTCGCATTCTCTCAACATCCATGTCATTCAAATCCTCATCCGTTACCAGGTCTAACTCATTCATAGGCAGGCCTCTCCCTACCTTGTAGAGATTGGCCCGCCGCACACATTCAATGTCCCACGGAAGCAACCCAAACAAGGTTTGCATTGCCTCCGTGGAGACCGTACGACATACTCTCACACATGCATACAAAACCACTCTCTGGCAACGGATGAGTTCCTCACGCATACCTTTCCATCTCACAACCTCATACCATACACTCGTTCCATACATTATCGCAGCCATAACCAATCCTTTCACCACCACATTCACTGCTTTCCTCTTCATACCCCATTCAGTCCTCAATACACGCCTCAATTTACCCATCATCCCTTGCACTCTCGCTCTCATTCCTTTAACATGCACTCTAAAGTCCATATTGACACCCACATTCACACCCAGATATTTCACACAATCCACAAATTTCAACTTTTTTTCCACATTCTCGTTTATTTGCACATGTACACGCCGATTCAACATATTCATACCTCCTTTCAGAACCATACACACCGTTTTACTCTCTGACACTTCAACACCCACACTCGATCCCCATTCATACACTACTTTCATCACCTCGCCCGCTGCGGACTCCACTGCTACCCTCGTGTTGCCTTGCACGAGAATAAGCAGGTCGTCCGCATACGCTGCGACAATCACTCCCATATCACACAGTATGTGGAGGAGCATATCCATACATACGTTCCACAGGGGCGGTCCACCAATCGACCCCTGCGGACAGCCTCTCTTAACCATTCGCACAACCTCATCCATACTGTTACACATTCGTACCCATCTGTCACAAAAATAGCTCCTCCACATACGTATCTCTTCATTCGTACACCCAACCACACGCAATCGCTCAAGGATGACCCTCCACAACAAGTTGTCGAAGGCCCCTTTAAAATCCACAAACACACCAATTACATGCTTACTCTCACATTCACTCAACTTCTTTTTAACATACTCCCATGCATCCTCTGTACACTTTCCTTTCATAAACCCAAACTGACATTCATTCCATTTTTCATTCATTCGATCCAACAACTTCTCCACTAACATTCGTTCTAGGACCTTACCCAGGCCGCTAAGCAAGCTAATTGGCCTGTACGACCTGGGCTCGGTCCTGTCTTTATCCATACCCTTCAACAGTACAACCACTCTGGCCTCCTTCCACTGTTTGGGAAAGAGGCCTTCATTCATACACGCATCATACACACCTTTCAGATATTCTGGTATTGCTACCCATACACGCTTGATCATCTCATTCGTAACACCATCCATACCGGGCGATTTGCCCATACTCATACCCATCACAGCTGTTCTCAATTCTTCATCCGCAAACTCACATTCACTCACTCTTTCATTCACTTCAACCTCCGGAATGGGTATTCCATCATCCGGAGGGAAGAACTCATTCATCAACACATTCGCACTCTCACTCCATGTCTTCGTCCATCCATTCCTCGTTCGTAGTCCAGCCAATCCATCCTTTCGCCCTTTACCCATACATATCTTGACAAGCTTACTCCACGGATTCACAGCACTCTCTCTCCCAACAAATTCACGCCAGTCACGCTCTTTCTCTTCTTTTAAGATTTTCTTGTACTCATTCACACCTTTTTTCCATTCATTCCATTTCGTTCGATCCAAGTCACCCGTCCTTCTCCTTTCATCCTGATATCTTTTCCGCAGTTTTCTCACTTCATTCTTCTTTCGCTCTAGCCTTTCATTCCACCATGCAACACCACGTCTTACGTAACCTTTCTTAACTTTTCTCATGCATACATCATTCGCACTGTTAATCCATTCATACAATACACTCACTCTTTCCTCCGCCCCTAGGCTCTGGAAATTTCCATAACCATAGTCGGCGGCGGAGGATCGTAACAATTCAACATACATCTTCCAATCACACTTCCTGGCATTCCATTTTCTCACATTAATCTCATTTACACACTCGGATTCATTCTTAGCATACATTCTGAGGAGAACCGGGTTGTGATCGCTCACTCCCCAGTCACTCTTAACCTTCCATTCAAATTTGTATCCATTCATTCGGCCTTTAAAGAGAGTGACGTCAATGTCACTCTCTCCGGACGCCCCACTGAAAGTGTAGGCGTCCGAGGGCTCATTCAACACACATACATTCTTGCACTCAATCCATTCTTCAAAACATTCACCCCTATTCATGTTCTGCCACGTCCTACCTCTGGCCTTACTATGCCAGAGGTCAGACGTGGCATTCGCATCCATTCCAATCAATACATTCTTACCATTCGCAATTGCAATCACACCATTTAAATATTCTAAACATTCACGCACATTCTTATCACGCTTGCAGTACAGGGAGACTACAAAGATCTCCCCGACTGCCCCTTTCAACCACACACACACTCCATCATCAAATTTACATTCTTCCATCACCATACATTCATACTCACTATCAAACACACACACACACGCCATACCAGATTCACTCCCATACACCCTGGTCGCAGCAGGCACACCTCTCACTACACTCCCATACGCATACGGCTCCTGCAGAAGGCATACTTGGACGCCCTCTCTCAGTGCAAGCTCCGACAGATCTGCCATCACCAAGTATGCCCTCTGGCAGTTAAGCTGCATGACATTCATACACGCAGTCTCAGTCACACTCACTCTCTCAGTCACACACACACTCACATCTTCACATTCACTCTGAGGCTCAGCCATTATTCAAACGAGAACGCAACAGCTGGAGTCTCCATTCATACTCTGGGCACTTCGGCGAAGCCGCCGAGTGCCCGGAGGGGCGTTTTCTGGCACGGCAGTTAACGCAGTCCTCCGGAGCCCGGCAGGCTGCCGCCGTGTGCCCAGGCTTTCCACACTTAAAACACAGGCGCTCATTCTTACATTCACTCAACTTATGACCATAACTCATGCATGCAAAACACCGTTGTACTCTCTCATACACATTCACTCTAAAACTGTTCCAACCAATATACACACGTCCATCGTTAATCAATCTCTCACGGCACACACCAGGCACTTCGACAATCACGTTATCCACATTCTTCCCAGTTTTATTAATTCTTCTCACAACTTTCACTCTTTCCATATACACCTTCATATCAATCACTCCATCCAGACTTTTCTCATACATTCCTTGGAGGAGTGCGTCATTATCTATCCGGCACGGGATGTCAAAGATTATCACCCTAGGGTCAAGTACCCTGGGCTCTTCGACCCTCAGTCCCGCGCCGGGGAGGCCCGCGCATTGAGCGAGAGCTTTGCGCTCCCGCTCACTGGCCGCCTCAATGACGACTCCCCCACCTTTCAACGGTTTCATCCCTTTCACGCGCACATTCGTCTCTTCACTCGCACTCTCTATCACTCTCCTAGCTACTTCTGCATACGTCAAGTTTTCATTCATACCCTTAACAATCAGGGCGTAACTTCGCTCCGGCCGTCGCACACTACTAGCACCACCATTTGGAGGTGGGCCAGCAGGAGCTGCCAGACGCGAAGCCACCCTCTCATGCATGCTATTCAATTCATTCATACCTTTTGTCATATCATCCACTCTCTCATTCAGTTTAGTCACACATTCATTCATCCCTCTAAGCCCAGACGTCATCTCACTCATTCTCTCATTCATATCACCATTCACTTTTTCATATATTTCCAATCGTCCTTTCAGTCGTTCATTCTCACGCAATAACCCGTTTATAAGAGCCACATACTTTTCTGACTGGTCGAGGACGCAAGAGGCCACCATTTTCGTGACCTTATTTACTTCACTAAACAGCAGCCCACGCATGCCTCGACCAATCTCATTCAGCTCGTCATCCATACTCATACAATTCTCATCCATTTTCTTGCTGTTTCCCTCATTCACAACCACAATATCCTCGCTCTCCTTCTTAATCGTCTTCAATTTCTTTCTCACATCCTCACATACCACATACAACTCCTTCTTTCCTCCTTTAACCCTGTCCCCTCCCACACGCTCGGCCATTACCGTTTCCGGAACATTCACACTCATCTCATTCACACAGCTCTCATCCTCAACATTCTTTCGCTTGGCATTCGCATTCACACCTACTTCCATATTCCCTGATTTTGGGTTCACCTGGGACTGGGTGGAGATGAGGGCCTCGAAATCAGCGCGTTCAGTCGCACACCTCTCCAAGACACGCATAGCCTCCTGCTGCATCTCTTTCTCTCGCGCCTCAATCCTATCCTTCCGGCATTGTTGCCGGTAGGCACCACGCTGGAGCTGGAAAGCACCATCGCCATCCTGCACTTCAGGCACCACGGGACCAGTGTTCCGGTCGGAGGACCGAGAACGGGAACGGTAGTCCTCATCGGACTCCCGACCTCTACCAACACCAAACTCACCTCCTTTCTTCTTTTTGTTTTTATTTTTATTAGGCTTCATTTTTGGGTGCTCCCCATTTCCTCCAGCACTAAAACCACCACCACCGCTAGCACTCCACGGTCCAAGACAGCAGAGTAGGGGCAGCGCGGGAGCCAGCACCGGAGGATCCGGGGAAAATCATTCGGGACGATCTACAAAGTCCACCGAGGAAGTGCGCCCTTACCCCGGCAAGGCAACTACAACCACTGGCCGCCACAGCCAGCAGAGGGGGGCGTGCTAACGGCCCGTCTCCCACGGGCCACGCATCCCGTCGCCGCACGCCAAAGCTTAGGATTGGGAGGGTTTTATAGAGGACCCCACCTCGCGGCCGGGCGTTTAAGCCAAGCCCCCGGTCCTCATGTGCGCAACGTTCCACGGCTACGCCCTGCCGCGGTCGTTGAAGCGCACACTCGGATTACGGTATTAGGAGGACGGTGGCGTTCACCATCCCCCGGCTCGGGACCCCGGGAATGCCAGTTCCCGTCGGAGAACCCGTAAAGCCATCCGCCGACCACCCGCGGGCCACACAACAGCAACAGCTGCCCTGCGTCCGCCACCCGGTCAGCAGATGGCCCAGGGATCCCCGCCCTGGGGGGGAGAGAGCGCTACCGACTGAAATCCGTAAGAAATGGGAGGAATCTTTAACGTTGAACGAGACTCCGAAGCTGAACGACTTTTTTAACTTTGTAAAGACCGCGTCGTTTACATTGGAAACCGATGGAAACCGAATCGCGACGTGTGGGGCTCGAACAAGGCGGAGTTAAACGACCGACGGACAAAGACGCAAGCGCGACTGCTACTAAGCGTACGAAGGGAAATAGCGGCGCGCGCTCACTTTTAACAGCTCCAACTACGCCGTGCGCTCAGTGCGGTGGCCCTCATCGCGTATACAGCTGTCCCACGTACGGTGCCGCGAATATCACGGGACGATGGGAAATCGTCAGTAGCAAGGGGTTATGCGCCAATTGTTTACGCATACACAAAGACAAATGTAGATCGATTAAATGCAAAAAATGTAGCGGATTTCATCATACTTCGCTGCACAACGATACCTCATTCGCTACCTCGAAATCCTCCAGCGACGAAAAACGTTCGCCAGCTCCGAGCACATGACTAGGCAACATCGTCTTAAAGTCACTCGCGCATACTCCATACCCGCAACTAATGACGAGCGCGCTTGTTTTAACAACGAATAACGAGGGTCGTCAGTGCGAGGCAAGAGTTTTGCTGGACACCTGCACGACCGCGAATTTCGTCACCGAGAGCTTTGCGCGCACATTAAAATTACCTACACAAGTTTGCTCGGTCCCTATTTGTGCGATTGACGGTTTGACTGTGTTGTCGAAGAAACGCGTGACAATAACGTTTAGCTCTCGTACGAAAGAATTTAAGAAAACCCTTACCTTTCTCATCGTTCCTAGCATTGCGGAGTGTATACCCGATGAACCCTTTCCTCGCGAATATTTTAATATCCCGTTAAACATTAAATTAGCCGATCCTCAATTTCATGTCCCGCGCGCGGTTGACATGTTGCTCGGATCCGGAACAACCTTGTCATTCTTTTCGGTGGGTCAGATTAAAGTTTCTCGCGATAATTACGATTTAATATTGCAAAAGACCGTGTTAGGGTGGACGGTCGCAGGGGGCGTCGATAGCGGGAACGTGTCTAAAACCGCGCGTTGTAAATTTAGTGACTTAAACGAACAATTGACAAAATTTTGGAAAATCGAAGAGATCGAAGAAAATCTCCCTTTATCCGAAGTGGAAGCCTTCTGCGAACAACATTATCGCGAAAATACTACGCGGCAGGCATGCGGACGTTACGTTGTGAAAATGCCTTTCAAAAACGAGCACGATTTAGGAGATTCTCGGCGTGGAGCGTTACGTCGGTTTCATGCTCTTCAACGAAAACATATTACACCTTTGGAAAACGAAAATACGGACAGTCTAACTGGTCGCGAAGGATACTACTTACCGCATCATGCCGTGGTAAAGCCGTCTAGTAGCACAACCAAGGTTCGGGTAGTGTTCGACGCTTCCGCTAAGACGGATCGTGGAATTTCTTTAAACGATCGATTGTACGTTGGACCTACCATTCAAGACAATATATTCGTGCAATTGATCAGATTCTGCGGGCACGTTTTCGCGGTTACGGCTGATATCGAGAAAATGTATCGGATGGTGCGTATACATCCCGATCATAAGCGTTACCTTCGTATTTTTTGGTTGCACGGGACAAAAATTGTAACTTATGAATCGGATACGGTTACTTTCGGTGTCTCAGCTGCATCTTTCTTAGCAATTCGTACGTTACATCAACTGGCGAATGATGAGGAACGCGAGCTACCTTTAGCTGCTAAGATCACTCGACGCGACTTTTATGTTGATAATTTGCTCACGGGGGCTAATACCTTGGAGGAAATGTTGGAGATCCGCGATCAAATCATCGAATTGCTTGGACGTGGCGGGTTTAGACTTCGACAGTGGTCCTCAAATCATCAACACGCTTTGGACACTCTCGATGAAAAAACATTTAAACTCGACTGCGCAATCGAAGAAAAACCAATCGCCAATACGTTGGGTATAGGATGGGATTCGCGAGCCGACGAGTTGACGTATTCGGTAAAGGCAATCGAATTCCCTGCTAAAATAACGAAACGACATATTTTATCGGAGGTAGCTAAAATTTTCGATCCTCTGGGTCTGCTCGGACCGGTAATACTATACGCCAAATCGATGATTCAAGATTGCTGGAGAGAAAAATGCGATTGGGACGAGTCTTTGTCGCAGGAGTTGAGAACGCGCTGGGTAAAATTCGCGAGTCAGCTTGATTCTCTTCAAAATTTCGCCGTGGATCGCAGGTTTTTGATAGATAATCCTCTCGAGATCGAAGTACACGGGTTTTGCGACGCGAGCGAAAAGGGATACGGCGCGTGCCTCTACGTGAAATCGCGGAATTTGGGAAATAACGTTAAAATACGCTTGATTAGTGCAAAATCGCGGGTCGCGCCTTTAAAGTCGAAAACCATCCCTCAACTCGAGCTTTGCGGCGCCTTGTTGCTCACGCGATTATACAAGGAGACCTTACCGGCATTCGAATTTACGATTAGTCAAACTGTTTTCTGGTCGGACTCTACAATAGTCCTGCACTGGATTCGAAGGCCGGCGAGCTCGTTGAAGGTGTTTGAAGGAAATCGAGTAAGCGAGATACAAGCACTAAGCGACAAGGTATCCTGGCGACACGTTCGGACGCACGACAATCCGGCCGATGCTTTTCGCGCGGTCAATTGCCGGACGAATTCTTACAAAATCGAATTAAATGGCTGCAAGGTCCCGTTTGGCTTACGCAACCCGCCAGCGGCTGGCCCGAACTCCACGAGGCAGCTCCTCCGAATTTACCCGGATTAAGATCAAAGACGTGTCTCGCGAGTCGAGTGGAAAATGATATCTTCTCGCGTTTTTCTTCATTTAATTGAATGATTCGAGTTCTAGCCCGATGCCTGCGTTGGCGCAAGGGAAATCAATTCCATCAAAAGGAAATCGGTCTTGAAGAAAAATTACAAACCGAAAAAATTATCTTCGTACTGTTACAGCGGGAACAATTCTCAGACGAAATTACAAGACTCGAAAAGGGTTTACCTTTAAAGAGCTCAAAAATCGCGACGTTAGATCCATTTTTGGACGAGTGCGGAATACTTCGAGTCGGAGGCCGGTTAAAAAACGCAAACATTCCTTTCGAACAGAAATTTCCGATTTTGTTGCCGTCTTATAATAACATCACCGATGCGCTTATTCGCGAGACACATTTACGTACAATGCATGCGGGAATTCAAACTACCGTGTATACTATGCGCCTTCGATTTTGGCTACTCGACGCGCGAAATCAGGTACGAAAAATCGTGCGTAATTGTCTAACATGTATCCGTTTTCGACCTCCCTTATTAAACAGCAAGATGGGAAATTTGCCTCCGTCGCGCGTTAATGAAAATCCGGTATTTGCTCAGGTGGGAATAGATTTTTTCGGCCCGATTTATATAAAAGAAAAGAAATTCCGTAATCGGCTGCGTATAAAGGCGTACGGGTGTGTATTCGTGTGCATGGCAACGAAGGCAATTCATATAGAGATAATCAGTGATTTGACTACGGAGGGATTTTTGGCGGGTTTTCAGCGCTTTACGGGCAGACGAGGGATACCGGTAGAGGTTTTTTCTGACAATGGAACGAACTACGTCGGAGCTAACAGTCAGCTGCAGGAAATGCACACTTTGTTGAACTCCGACCAATTTTGTTCGTAAGTCGACGCTTTCGCCGTTTCAAAAAACATTCATTGGCATTTCAACCCCCCGCTCTCTCCACATTTCGGCGGATTATGGGAAGCGGGGGTGAAATCCTTCAAACACCATTTTAAGCGTGTTATTGGCGAACAACTTTTAACTTTCGAGGAAATTAACACCCTGTCAATCGAGATCGAGTCTATCCTTAATTCTCGACCTTTATATACCATTTCTACCGATCCGAACGATCCTATCGCGATGACACCGGCTCATTTTTTGATCGGTCGGCCACTCACAGCGCTTCCGGAAACTAATTTAACTGATATTCCAGCTAATCGTCTGACCACCTGGCGCTTCATCACCCGAGCCAGACAGGATTTCTGGAAAAAATGGCAACTTGAGTACCTCAACGAGCTGCAGAAACGCTTCAAATGGCTCCATTCCAATCATCAACTTACGAAAGGCTCCGTTGTCTTATTAATCGACAAGTCTCTCCCTTGTATGCGCTGGCGGCTTGGAACGATCATCGAAACGCACCCTGGTGATGATGGTATTCTACGAGTAGTCACCGTAAGAACGTCGCAAGGAACTTTCAAGCGCAACGTGACGCGACTCTGTCCGTTGCCCACCGATCAAGACGAATAACATTATAAATTGAAATTTGTATTTTGTAACACCGCCACTCGCATTCTTTCACTCGGACAAATGCCTCTCTTTTCTTTCTTTCATTTTTTTGCTCATTATTCTCGCAACGGGGGAGTATGTTTAGCCGAAATTCGACTAAACGTTTGATTTTCGCGCTAATCTTTTCCGCGCCGAGACGCGCAAACCAGTCGCGTCCTATCGCCTTAGGCACGTGACCCCATTCGCATCCGTTGATTGACCAGTGGTCGGTGGCGGCTCGAAGGCGGGCGCTAAGGCGTGGAGAGTTTTCTCAGTCTTTTCCGAACCGTCATCGTGATAACACGTATCATCCGATAGCACGTGGAAATTTTGCTAGTTCTTTTCTTTTTGTTTTATCGAGTCGGCTTAACCTAAATATACGTTTTTTCTCGCGACACTCTGTCATCGGGGGAGTCGGTTCGTGTAACGGGCGCCAACGCGTATACGTTTGCCTCACGAGGAGGTGGTGATCATTCAAACAAACCATAATTCGACGATTGCCTCACGAGGAGGCGGAGAACATACGAATAGATATCCCGGATTTTCTTTCGAGGTTTTTTCCAACTAAGTTGGTTTTTTTCCTTTTTTTTAGAGCCCAATATAACCTTCTTTCTGGCTCAAATTGGTTTTCTATTTACGACCTTTGTTTTTCCCTTCCTCTAAAATAAGCTGCATTACTTCAAAAGAAGCGGTGCGGTATTCAGTTAGTCTAAAACGACTAAACACTAATTGAAAGAAAGCCTAGGCCATTGTACAGCGGTCAGTAGAAGCACGTCCGTAGGCGCATTTTGCTGCTCCGATGAATACCATATCCAGCTTAATTAAAACATACAATTGGTTGCTACTATGCTTTTCCTACTATGCAATTTCAATATACTAATAATTGAAAGAAAGCCTAGGCCATTGTACAGCGGTCAATACGAGCATGTCCGTAGATGCGTTTTGCTGCCTCGATGTATAGCATACTCACGTTGAAGAAGCGTCAAGTTGATTGCTGCTATGCTTTTTCAGATTGCTAATATGTTTTCGAACATGTACAGCTTTGATTAATCGTTAGCACAGTCGGTGACGGGAAGCAGAATTGGGCCGATGAATGTGCAGTTACCGCCCATAGCTTGACGCGGTATATCGGGAAACCCGGGATATGATACAGCCCGACGTCCTCAAACATCTATCGGTCAATGATGGAGGCTGTGTATATACTGCTTGTCGTGTAATTCCAATACGCCTCTTCGAATAGTCAGTGAATAATGAAACGCGCAAGCAAAATTGCTGATAGGGTTAGCTGAATAATAAATCTATAATAATTGGCATTTTCTAACAACGTTTAGTCATCGAGGCAGTTAAACAAAAGCCAATTTCAATAAACTAATTGAAAGAAAGCCTAGGCCATAGTACAGCGTTCAGTAGGAGCACGTCCGTAGGCGCATGTTGCAGCTCCGATGTATATCTTATCCACCTTAAATAAACATACAATTGGTTGCTACTATGCTTTTCCTACTATGCAATTTAAATATACTAATAACTGAAAGAAAGCCTAGGCCATTGTACAGCGGTCAATACGAGCATGTCCGCAGGCGCCTTTTGCTGCCTCGATGTATAGCATATTCACGTTGAAGAAGCGTCAAGTTGATTGCTGCTATGCTTTTTCAGATTGCTAATATGTTTTCGAACATGTACAGCTTTGATTAATCGTTAGCACAGTCGGTGACGGGAAGCAGAATTGGGCCGATGAATGTGCAGTTACCGCCCATAGCTTGACGCGGTATATCGGGAAACCCGGGATATGATACAGCCCGACGTCCTCAAACATCTATCGGTCAATGATGAAGGCTGTGTATATACTGCTTGTCGTGTAATTCCAATACGCCTCTTCGAATAGTCAGTGAATAATGAAACGCGCAAGCAAAATTGCTGATAGGGTTAGCTGAATAATAAATCTATAATAATTGGCATTTTCTAACAACGTTTAGTCATCGAGGCAGTTAAACAAAAGCCAATTTCAATAAACTAATTGAAAGAAAGCCTAGGCCATAGTACAGCGTTCAGTAGGAGCACGTCCGTAGGCGCATGTTGCAGCTCCGATGTATATCTTATCCACCTTAAATAAACATACAATTGGTTGCTACTATGCTTTTCCTACTATGCAATTTAAATATACTAATAACTGAAAGAAAGCCTAGGCCATTGTACAGCGGTCAATACGAGCATGTCCGCAGGCGCCTTTTGCTGCCTCGATGTATAGCATATTCACGTTGAAGAAGCGTCAAGTTGATTGCTGCTATGCTTTTTCAGATTGCTAATATGTTTTCGAACATGTACTGCTTTAATTAATTGTTAGCACAGTCGGTGACGGGAAGCAGAATCGGGCCGATGAATGTGCAGTTACCGCCCAGTAGCTTGACGCGGTATATATCGGGAAACCTGGGATATAATACAGCCCGACGTACTCAAACATCCACCGGTCAATGATGGAGGCTGTGTATATACAGCTTGTAGTGTAATTCCAATACGCCTCTACGAATAGTCAGTAAATAATGAAACGCGCAAGCTAAATTGCTTTTTCTAACAACGTTTAGTCATCGAGGCAGTTAAACAAAAGCCAATTTCAATATACTAATTGAAAGAAAGCCTAGGCCATTGTACAGCGTTCAGTAGGAGCACGTCCGTAGGCGCATGTTGCAGCTCCGATGTATATCTTATCCACCTTAAATAAACATACAATTGGTTGCTACTATGCTTTTCCTACTATGCAATTTAAATATACTAATAACTGAAAGAAAGCCTAGGCCATTGTACAGCGGTCAATACGAGCATGTCCGTAGATGCGTTTTGCTGCCTCGATGTATAGCATACTCACGTTGAAGAAGCGTCAAGTTGATTGCTGCTATGCTTTTTCAGATTGCTAATATGTTTTCGAACATGTACAGCTTTGATTAATCGTTAGCACAGTCGGTGACGGGAAGCAGAATTGGGCCGATGAATGTGCAGTTACCGCCCATAGCTTGACGCGGTATATCGGGAAACCCGGGATATGATACAGCCCGACGTCCTCAAACATCTATCGGTCAATGATGGAGGCTGTGTATATACTGCTTGTCGTGTAATTCCAATACGCCTCTTCGAATAGTCAGTGAATAATGAAACGCGCAGCAAAATTGCTGATAGGGTTAGCTGAATAATAAATCTATAATAATTGGCATTTTCTAACAACGTTTAGTCATCGAGGCAGTTAAACAAAAGCCAATTTCAATAAACTAATTGAAAGAAAGCCTAGGCCATAGTACAGCGTTCAGTAGGAGCACGTTCCGTAGGCGCATGTTGCAGCTCCGATGTATATCTTTATCCACCTAAATTAAACATACAATTGGTTGCTACTATGCTTTTTCCTACTATGCAATTTAAATATACTAATAACTGAAAGAAAGCCTAGGCCATTGTACAGCGGTCAATACGAGCATGTCCGCAGGCGCCGTTTGCTGCCTCGATGTATAGCATATTCACGTTGAAGAAGCGTCAAGTTGATTGCTGCTATGCTTTTTCAGATTGCTAATATGTTTTCGAACATGTACATGCTTTGATTAATTGTTAGCACAGTCGGTGACGGGAAGCAGAATTGGGCCGATGAATGTGCAGTTACCGCCCAGGTAGCTTGACGCGGTATATATCGGGGAAACCCGGGATATGAATACAGCCCGACGTACTCAAACATCCACCGGTCAATGATGGAGGCTGTCCGTATATACAGCTTGTTGTAATTCCAATACGCCTCTGTATAGCATATAGTCACGTAAATGAATGAAACGCGCAAATTGCTAAATGCTTTTTCTAACAACGTTTAGTCATCGAGGCAGTTAAACAAAAGCCAATTTCAATATACTAATTGAAAGAAAGCCTAGGCCATTGTACAGCGTTCAGTAGGAGCACGTCCGTAGGCGCATGTTTGCAGCTCCGATGTATATCTTATCCACCTTAAATAAACATACAATTGGTTGCTACTATGCTTTTTCCTACTATGCAATTTAAATATACTAATAACTGAAAGAAAGCCTAGGCCATTGTACAGCGGTCAATACGAGCATGTCCGCAGGCGCCTTTTGCTGCTTCGATGTATACCGTATCCACAGTCGTTAAATAAAACGACGCGGTAATCGGGAAACCCGGGATTGTACAGCCCGACGTTCAAACATCTATCGCTATGGAGGCTATATACTGCTTGTCGTGTAATTTCAATATAGTGAATAATGAAACGCGCAAGCAAAATTGCTGAATTGAAAATAAATCTATAATAATTGAAAGTTTAGTCCGAGGCAGTAGCCAATTTCAATAAACTAATTGCCATTGTACACGTCCGTAGCGGTCAATACTTATCCACCTTAAATAAACATACAATTGAGCTTTTCCTAATGTCCGAAAGAAAGCCTAGCCGCATTTTGCTGCTGCCTCGATGTATAGCATATTCACGTTGAAGAAGCGTCAAGTTGATTGCTGCTATGCTTTTTCAGATTGCTAATATGTTTTCGAACATGTACTGCTTTAATTAATTGTTAGCACAGTCGGTGACGGGAAGCAGAATCGGGCCGATGAATGTGCAGTTACCGCCCAGTAGCTTGACGCGGTATATATCGGGAAACCTGGGATATAATACAGCCCGACGTACTCAAACATCCACCGGTCAATGATGGAGGCTGTGTATATACAGCTTGTAGTGTAATTCCAATACGCCTCTACGAATAGTCAGTAAATAATGAAACGCGCAAGCTAAATTGCTTTTTCTAACAACGTTTAGTCATCGAGGCAGTTAAACAAAAGCCAATTTCAATATACTAATTGAAAGAAAGCCTAGGCCATTGTACAGCGTTCAGTAGGAGCACGTCCGTAGGCGCATGTTGCAGCTCCGATGTATATCTTATCCACCTTAAATAAACATACAATTGGTTGCTACTATGCTTTTCCTACTATGCAATTTAAATATACTAATAACTGAAAGAAAGCCTAGGCCATTGTACAGCGGTCAATACGAGCATGTCCGTAGATGCGTTTGCTGCCTCGATGTATAGCATACTCACGTTGAAGAAGCGTCAAGTTGATTGCTGCTATGCTTTTTCAGATTGCTAATATGTTTTCGAACATGTACGGCTTTAATTAATCGTTAGCACAGTCGGTGACGGGAAGCAGAATTGGGCCGATGAATGTGCAGTTACCGCCCGGTAGCTTGACGCGGTATATGGGGAAACCCGGGATATGATACAGCCCGACGACCTCAAACATCCACCGGTCAATGATGGAGGCTGTCCGTAGACGCATTTTGCTGCCTCGGTGTATAGCATATTCACGTTGAAAAAGCGTCAAATTGGTTGCTACTATGCTTTTCCTACTATGCAATTTCAATATACTAATAATTGAAAGAAAGCCTAGGCCATTGTACAGCGGTCAATACGAGCATGTCCGTAGATGCGTTTTGCTGCCTCGATGTATAGCATATTCACGTTGAAGAAGCGTCAAGTTGATTGCTGCTATGCTTTTTCCGATTGCTAATGTGTTTTCGAACGTGTACTGCTTTAATTAATTGTTAGCACAGTTTTCTAACAACTTTTAGTCGTCAAGGCAGTTAAACAAAAGTCAGTTTCAATATATTAATTGACAGAAAGCCTAGGCCATTGTACACAGCGGTCAATACGAGCATGTCCGTAGACGCATTTTGCTGCCTCGATGTATAGCATATTCACGTTGAAAAAGCGTCAAGTTGATTGCTGCTATGCTTTTTCAGATTGCTAATATGTTTTCGAACATGTACTGCTTTAATTAATTGTTAGCACAGTCGGTGACGGGAAGCAGAATCGGGCCGATGAATGTGCAGTTACCGCCCAGTAGCTTGACGCGGTATATATCGGGAAACCTGGGATATAATACAGCCCGACGTACTCAAACATCCACCGGTCAATGATGGAGGCTGTGTATATACAGCTTGTAGTGTAATTCCAATACGCTTCTACGAATAGTCAGTAAATAATGAAACGCGCAAGCTAAATTGCTTTTTCTAACAACGTTTAGTCATCGAGGCAGTTAAACAAAAGCCAATTTCAATATACTAATTGAAAGAAAGCCTAGGCCATTGTACAGCGGTCAGTAGGAGCATGTCCGTAGGCGCATTTTGCTGCTTCGATGTATATCATATCCACCTTAAATAAAACATACAATTGATTGCTACTATGCTTTTCCTACTATGCAATTTCAATATACTAATTGAAAGAAAGCCTAGGCCATTGTACAGCCGTCAATACGCGTATGTCCGTAGGCGCAAAGGCGCAAAAGTGCTGCCTCGATGTATAGCATATTCACGTTGAAAAAGCGTCAAGTTGATTGCTGGTATGCTTTTTCAGATTGCTAATATGTTTTCGAACATGTACGGCTTTAATTAATCGTTAGCACAGTCGGTGACGGGAAGCAGAATTGGGCCGATGAATGTGCAGTTACCGCCCGGTAGCTTGACGCGGTATATGGGGAAACCCGGGATATGATACAGCCCGACGACCTCAAACATCCACCGGTCAATGATGGAGGCTGTCCGTAGACGCATTTTGCTGCCTCGGTGTATAGCATATTCACGTTGAAAAAGCGTCAAATTGGTTGCTACTATGCTTTTCCTACTATGCAATTTCAATATACTAATAATTGAAAGAAAGCCTAGGCCATTGTACAGCGGTCAATACGAGCATGTCCGTAGATGCGTTTTGCTGCCTCGATGTATAGCATATTCACGTTGAAGAAGCGTCAAGTTGATTGCTGCTATGCTTTTTCCGATTGCTAATGTGTTTCGAACGTGTACTGCTTTAATTAATTGTTAGCACAGTTTTCTAACAACTTTTAGTCGTCAAGGCAGTTAAACAAAAGTCAGTTTCAATATATTAATTGACAGAAACCCTAGGCCATTGTACAGCGGTCAATACGAGCATGTCCGTAGACGCATTTTGCTGCCTCGATGTATAGCATATGCACGTTGAAAAAGCGTCAAGTTGATTGCTGCTATGCTTTTTCAGATTGCTAATATGTTTTCGAACATGTACTGCTTTAATTAATTGTTAGCACAGTCGGTGACGGGAAGCAGAATCGGGCCGATGAATGTGCAGTTACCGCCCAGTAGCTTGACGCGGTATATATCGGGAAACCTGGGATATAATACAGCCCGACGTACTCAAACATCCACCGGTCAATGATGGAGGCTGTGTATATACAGCTTGTAGTGTAATTCCAATACGCCTCTACGAATAGTCAGTAAATAATGAAACGCGCAAGCTAAATTGCTTTTTCTAACAACGTTTAGTCATCGAGGCAGTTAAACAAAAGCCAATTTCAATATACTAATTGAAAGAAAGCCTAGGCCATTGTACAGCGTTCAGTAGGAGCACGTCCGTAGGCGCATGTTGCAGCTCCGATGTATATCTTATCCACCTTAAATAAACATACAATTGGTTGCTACTATGCTTTTCCTACTATGCAATTTAAATATACTAATAACTGAAAGAAAGCCTAGGCCATTGTACAGCGGTCAATACGAGCATGTCCGTAGATGCGTTTTGCTGCCTCGATGTATAGCATACTCACGTTGAAGAAGCGTCAAGTTGATTGCTGCTATGCTTTTTCAGATTGCTAATATGTTTTCGAACATGTACAGCTTTGATTAATCGTTAGCACAGTCGGTGACGGAAGCAGAATTGGGCCGATGAATGTGCAGTTACCGCCCATAGCTTGACGCGGTATATCGGGAAACCCGGGATATGATACAGCCCGACGTCCTCAAACATCTATCGGTCAATGATGAAGGCTGTGTATATACTGCTTGTCGTGTAATTCCAATACGCCTCTTCGAATAGTCAGTGAATAATGAAACGCGCAAGCAAAATTGCTGATAGGGTTAGCTGAATAATAAATCTATAATATTGGCATTTTCTAACAACGTTTAGTCATCGAGGCAGTTAAACAAAAGCAATTTCAATAAACTAATTGAAAGAAAGCCTAGGCCATAGTACAGCGTTCAGTAGGAGCACGTCCGTAGCGCATGTTGCAGCTCCGATGTATATCTTATCCACCTTAAATAAACATACAATTGGTTGCTACTATGCTTTTCCTACTATGCAATTTAAATATACTAATAACTGAAAGAAAGCCTAGGCCATTGTACAGCGGTCAATACGAGCATGTCCGTAGATGCGTTTTGCTGCCTCGATGTATAGATACTCACGTTGAAGAAGCGTCAAGTTGATTGCTGCTATGCTTTTTCAGATTGCTAATATGTTTTCGAACATGTACAGCTTTGATTAATCGTTAGCACAGTCGGTGACGGGAAGCAGAATTGGGCCGATGAATGTGCAGTTACCGCCCATAGCTTGACGCGGTATATCGGGAAACCCGGGATATGATACAGCCCGACGTCCTCAAACATCTATCGGTCAATGATGGAGGCTGTGTATATACTGCTTGTCGTGTAATTCCAATACGCCTCTTCGAATAGTCAGTGAATAATGAAACGCGCAAGCAAAATTGCTGATAGGGTTAGCTGAATAATAAATCTATAATAATTGGCATTTTCTAACAACGTTTAGTCATCGAGGCAGTTAAACAAAAGCCAATTTCAATAAACTAATTGAAAGAAAGCCTAGGCCATAGTACAGCGTTCAGTAGGAGCACGTCCGTAGGCGCATGTTGCAGCTCCGATGTATATCTTATCCACCTTAAATAAACATACAATTGGTTGCTACTATGCTTTTCCTACTATGCAATTTAAATATACTAATAACTGAAAGAAAGCCTAGGCCATTGTACAGCGGTCAATAATAGCATGTCCGCAGGCGCCTTTGCTGCTTCGATGTATACCGTATCCTCGTTAAATAAAACGACAAATTGTTTGCTACTATGCAATTTCAATATACTAATTGAAAGAAAGCCTAGGCCATTGTACACAGCGGTCAATACGAGAATGTCCGTAGCCGCATTTTGCTGCATCGATGTATAGCATATTCACGTTGAAGAAGCGTCAAGTTGATTGCTGCTATGCTTTTTCAGATTGCTAATATGTTTTCGAACATGTACTGCTTTAATTAATTGTTAGCACAGTCGGTGACGGGAAGCAGAATCGGGCCGATGAATGTGCAGTTACCGCCCAGTAGCTTGACGCGGTATATATCGGGAAACCTGGGATATAATACAGCCCGACGTACTCAAACATCCACCGGTCAATGATGGAGGCTGTGTATATACAGCTTGTAGTGTAATTCCAATACGCTTCTACGAATAGTCAGTAAATAATGAAACGCGCAAGCTAAATTGCTTTTTCTAACAACGTTTAGTCATCGAGGCAGTTAAACAAAAGCCAATTTCAATATACTAATTGAAAGAAAGCCTAGGCCATTGTACAGCGGTCAGTAGGAGCATGTCCGTAGGCGCATTTTGCTGCTTCGATGTATATCATATCCACCTTAAATAAAACATACAATTGATTGCTACTATGCTTTTCCTACTATGCAATTTCAATATACTAATTGAAAGAAGCCTAGGCCATTGTACAGCCGTCAATACGCGTATGTCCGTAGGCGCAAAGGCGCAAAAGTGCTGCCTCGATGTATAGCATATTCACGTTGAAAAAGCGTCAAGTTGATTGCTGGTATGCTTTTTCAGATTGCTAATATGTTTTCGAACATGTACGGCTTTAATTAATCGTTAGCACAGTCGGTGACGGGAAGCAGAATTGGGCCGATGAATGTGCAGTTACCGCCCGGTAGCTTGACGCGGTATATGGGAAACCCGGGATATGATACAGCCCGACGTCCTCAAACATCTATCGGTCAATGATGGAGGCTGTGTA
>JACCID010000450.1:0-52500 GCA_018906775.1 Sycophila sp. Sp_5
CCTGGCACAGGTTTCACCATGGCGAGTCTGACGAAGGCGAGATTGCGGCGGAATGCGCAGGAATCTCAGAAGTGACGACGGACGAGAGACGGAAAATTGACGAGTTGGTCGCGAAGTACGTACCGGACGAGACGGAGTACCCAGGAGCTACCAACTTGATAACTCACCACATCGACGTGCAAGGAGCCAAACCGATAAAACAGCCAATGCGCCGTATGTCGCCGAAGATGCTCCAAGTCGCGCAAGATGAGGTTAGAAAGCTGCAAGCCCTGGGGATCATTGAGAAGTCGGCCAGCGAGTGGAGTAGCGCGCCTGTCATCATCAAAAAGTCGGATGGTTCATACCGCTTTTGCATCGATTATCGCGACGTCCCTGATCCCGAGAAAGTCGCGCCAGTACTGGAATACCCCGCTCCCACGACAGTTAAACAACTGAGGAGGTTCCTGGGTATGCTGGGCTAGGTACTCGCGATTCATAGACCAAGATTCCGAGTTGAAAGTGCCGCTTCTCAAACTCCTTAAAAAGGACCAACCCTGGATCTGGGAGGCAGAACAACAAGTGGTGTTCGATAAGTTTAAGAGGGCTTTGACAATCGCGCCGGTTCTCGCCAGACCCGACTTTAGCAAGCCATTCGTCGTCCAATGTGACGCGAGCAACTTCGCGATTGGGGCGGTCCTAACCCAAGAAAAAGAAGATGGCGAACACCCTATCGTCTATGTCAGTCGCGTCTTGACGCCCGCAGAGAGGAACTACACGACCACTGAAAAGGAGTGTTTAGCCCTCCTGTGGGCGATCGAGAAACTGAGACCCTATTTGGAGGGGTATCACTTTACCGCGATAACTGACCATAGCGCACTGCGATGGCTACGCAATTTGAGGGATCCCACAGGCAGACTGGCCCGTTGGGCCCTCAAAATGCAACAATGGGACTTTGACATTGTTCACCGGAAGGGAGCTCTAAATCATGTCCCAGATGCCTTATCGCGAATGCAGGAGGACGAAGTAGAGGTCGCAGAATTTGACGTGGTCGAAGACGAATGGTACCTTAGACGATTGCGCGAAGTTGACGAGACGCCAATGAAGTATCCTGGATGGAAGGTAGAAGCCGGATTGCTTTATCGACATCGCACCGATCCCCTTTTGGATCCGATCGCGACTCCAGAAGAAGGTTGGAGACTGGTGGTCCCTAAGGATCATCGCGAAAAGGTGCTACAGGAGGCACATCGGGCCCCCTCGTCTGGACATCTCGGAATTGAGAAAACCTACGATCGGGTGGCCCGGGAGTATTACTGGCCTGGAGCTTGGCATGACGTTCATGACTTCGTAAGAAGCTGTCGCGAATGCCAAGAGTACAAGACATCTCAGTTCGCGCCACAAGGACTAATCGGCAAAAGGGTGGTCGAACGTCCTTGGTCGGTGGTCGCGGCAGATGTCATGGAATTTCCTGCCAGTAAGAACCAATTTAAGTACCTCCTTGTCTTTCAAGACCTTTTCACGCGATGGGTAGAGGTTAAACCTCTGCGTCGTGCCGATGGTAAAGCAGTCGCGGCTGCGTTCGAAGAGTTGGTGCTGTTCCGTTGGGAGGACGCCGAAATACCTCCTGACGGACAACGGACGTGAATTCGTAAACAAACATTTGACGAAGACGTTAGACGAGTATGGCGTGAAACAGGTCACGACGCCGCCGTATCACCCGCAGGCCAACCCGGTCGAGAGGAGTAACAGAACTCTCAAAACGATGGTCGCGACATTTGTCAAGACCTACCACCAGACCTGGGATGCTCATCTTCATGAGTTTCGCCACGCAGTAAATACGGCGACGCAGGCCTCGACGAAAGTTTCTCCCGCCTTCCTAAACTACGGCCGTCATCCGACACCCGTACGAAGTTTAAGGCAACGGGCGGAGGGATATCCTCTCCTCGCGCAAACTGACCCCCAAGAGTGGGTCGAACGCATGAAGAGGTTAGATGCCCTTAGAGACCTAGTCGCAAAATTTATAGACCATTCAAAAGAAGTTCAGGCGCGACACTATAACCGCGGTCGGCGACACGTTACATTTAACGTAGGGGACTCGGTAATGAGACGCGAACATCACTTGTCTAGCGCGGCTCAGCGGTTTTCAGCAAAGCTCGCGCCGAAGTACGGTGGTCCGTTCCGCGTAACTCGGGTTCTGTCCCCGACCGCGTATGAAGTCGAGACGGAGGGAAACAGGCAAAGCGCAAAGGTGCATGTGTCTGAGCTTAAACGATACATGCCTCCGCGCAATACTCCCGTTATTCCCCCTTAACCTTCCTGACTTTATGTTTCAGTTGTCGCGACGAACCAGCGAAGAGAGAAGGAGACGACGGAGATGTCGGACGCGACAGCAGGCCATGACCTCGGGCTCCCTGAGGCTGCTTCCGAGACAAGAGGCTCGGGGGAGTCTAACTGCTCCGCAGCGGGACCCGAGATCACGGGAACGGTTCAACCGGTCCCCATGGTAGTGGAGGAGAATCCTGCCTGCCCTGAGGCTGCCCCCGTAGCAAGAGGCTCGGGGGAGCCTAGCCGCCTCGCGGAGGGCAATGAGGAGGGAGTCCCCTCCCAAGTCTGTCGCGACGAGCAGCCGCGAGCCGAAGAGGACACGGCCAGCGGGATTCCTAGCGAGGACCCGGTTGGGCCGCTCTCGGTCTTCGCGGCTACCTCCAAAAGGACGCTGAAGGACCTACCCAAGAGTCCGTTTGCGGAGACTCCGGAGGAGGCTTGGACGACGGGCCGGCTCTGGTTCCCGAATATCGGAAGAGGAAGATGTTGCCGCCCCAAGAAGCCTCCCGCGTCATCCCAAACCGCCGGACTGGGCTCCTGGGCTCTGGACGAGGAGGAGTCCTCTGACTCGTCGACATCTTCGGGAGCGGAGACCGTTCGTTGGGTCGGTGGGCCCACTGCCCTTAGCGGTGCCCGTCCGCAATCCCCCGCCCAGAACCCGCCATCCCGCCGGTGCCACGGCTTGGCCGAGGTCGAGGACGACCTCCACAGAAGACGGAAGAGGATCGACCCGGGGCGAAGGCGCTTCTTGGACCCACCGCCCTCCAGCCCACCCAGGCCCGGGTGATGGCACGGGAGTTGCCCATAAGGCGGCAGGGCATGATGTTTGGGGGCCTGGCCGAGATCCCCATGGATCCAACCATAGATCCTCCCCCTCGAGCCTGCTACAATTGTTGGCGAACCGGCCATCGGAAGCACGACTGCTCCGCCCCGGTCCGGTTCGTCTACTGCAACAATTGCGGCCGCAGGGGCGAGGATCTGGCCACGTGCCCCCGTTGCAGCGAGGCCCACAAGAAGTGGATCACCGCCCGATACGGGGTGAACCCGGTGCCCCGCCGCACGATCCGGCCTGGCTCCGCGGAGGCCATGGGATTGAGGGAGGACCCCCGACAGGAGCCCCAACTGAGGCGAAGAGTCCCCGCCGCGACTACCTCGGCTGCCACCGACACCTCTAAGCCGTCCACCAGCCGCAGGGAGACGTCGGCAGCCCGCCCGAGCGCGACTCCCAGCACCGTCGCAGCCGTCGCTACGGCCGCCCAGCCTGCACCAGCCGCCAGCCAGAGAGCCGCGGCCGACGCCGAGGCCCACCACCCTCCGGCGGAGCAAGAGCCTCTTGCGGCCATTGCTGGCTCAGGCAGGAGCGAGGTGTTGGCCCTCCTGGACCGGTTGAGGGCGTACTCCCCGGCGTACGTGGAGTGGGCGCTTCGCTGCCATTACGGCGGATCCACTTCGCCGCCCCCGGCTAAGAAGTGAGTGTAGGGAGAAGAAGATGGTGGAGTAGAGGAGAGTCGCGACAGGAAAAGAGAAGAGTAGGAGGAGAAGAGAGAAGGCGTCGCGAAATAAGAACCCCGTAAAGACAGGAGGAGTCGCGAGCTGACTGGGTACCCAAGACCCCAAGCGCGGTAGTATCGCGGACCCAGTGAGTGGACGTTTCCCAGTTGTTTTCTCGGGGATGACTTGGTGATGGTAGTCGGTGGAGGTGTCAAGGATTAATTTTGTTTTTGTTTATTTGTAGCGTTAGATTTAAGCGGACGAGAAGCCTGACGTTCGAGAGAAGCGGAGCAGACGAAGGCGGACGTAATATTTATCGTTATAGGTTAGCGGACGTGATGCTGAGCGGAGAAGCAAACGTGCGATGTAGATTTTAAGTTTGGTTGGAGTAGAAGTAGAAATAGTAGTTAGACGTTAAGTTAGAATTAAATAATAATTGCGTGGGCGCAGTGGCGTTGTTTGGCTCCCTCATTTTGCCTGTAACTAGGGGCGGAATGGCCCATTTTTGAGTAAAACTGTTCCACCCCGGTGTCCAGTTTGGGGGGGGGAGTTTGTGACGTGTATTTCCGCGCCGATGAGGTTCCCCCAGGCAACGAGGACGCCGATCGACGCCACGCAATCGCGCTAGATAATTGTTTATTTTTAATACTTATTCGACGCACGTTTCCGGAGGTTTCGCGGCTGCCACATCGCGACGACGCCATAGCAAACACACCCGGAGCACCGACGAGAGGAGGAGAGACGGCGCGACGTTCAGCGGGTTCCCCGGCTGTCACCGGCTACACGAAGACGACGTCCACACGAGGCGGCGAGCCAGCTGACAGCCCGGCGCCCTAACCCTAGCTGACGCACGAGGCACACTTGGAGCGCTAGGGAGCAACGCCGATGACACGCACACTCACTCGCACACACAAACAACCGGCGAAGCAACCACGAGAGGGCACGACGACCTGGACATCGGCAACGAGGACATCACATTGGCGGCAAACAAAGATGCGGCGAGCACGTGTTGCCCGCCTAGCGCAGCACGTGTTGAAGCGGGACGACGCGAGAGGCGCGCGTGCGCCACGAACGACGGCGCCGCTCGAGCTGGCCGAGCTCGAATATAGGCAGGGCCGTACGGAGGGCCCGCGCCTCCGCCCGCGCAATTAATGCAAGCGGTGGCGCAGCGCACGCTCGCCATCCTTTCAACCCTGGAATCATTAAAGCTCATTCAGGAGCTCCAATCGCTCAGTCATCAATGTTTGTCTGGTTTATCCTTGGTCCAGCTAACGCATCATCTGTCAGCTTAGCCACAGCTCATAATGGTTCTATTCATCAGGATTATCTTCACGATTTGCTCAAAAAATTCTGGGTGCAAGAATAGCTTTCTCGAGATGCTGAATCCCTTCTGAGTCCCGAGGAGGAAGAATGTGAAGCTCACTTCCGCTCAACGCACTCCAGAGATGCAAAAGAAAGATACATTGTACGCATCCCTCTTAAGGATTCACCAATGAAGCTCGGCAGTGCCTGGCCAGAATGAACAAAAGAATTACTCAAAATGCTCAATTTGGACAGCTCTACAGGAAGTTTAATGGCGGAATACCTCGAGATGGGACACATAAAACAGGCAGATTCAGCCTCAGGCCACTCAATCAATTTCTCATCGTATTATTTGCCGCATCATGGTGTCCTCAAACCAAACAGCGCTTCCACCAAACTTCGTGTCGTATTCAACGGCTCAAGCACGTCCTCATCTGGCAAGTCACTGAACGATCTCATGCACACTGGTGCAAATATCCTGCTTAACATCGTGGAGGTACTCACGTGGATACGCCACTTCCGCCACCTTTTTGCTACGGATATCGTTAAGATGTACCGTCAAGTAAAGGTTCATCCTGATGACTGGGATCTGCAGAGGATCTTTTGGTTCAATGACACTCATCAGGAAGTGGCCTTCCAGCTCACCACTGTAACATATGGCACCAAGGCAGCTCCGTTCCTTGCTACCGGAGCACTCCTTCAAATGATTGATGATGAAGGACATATATATCCACTCGCCGTCCCGTCCTTGCAAAAAGGAAGATATGTTGATGACATATTTGGAGGAGCTGAAACCACTCAACAACTCAAGGAGATTGCTCATCAGGTGACTCAGCTTTGCCACGCGGGCGGTTTTCCGCTCTCCAAATGGCAAAGCAATTAGTCAGAGTAGCTATCTACTACCTCATCTGAAGGATCAGCGCTCACCTTAGACGACTGCGCAACCTCTCTTTTCCGAATGAAGTGGCTTCCTCAAGAAGACTGCTTCACCTTCACTTCTAAGTTCAAGGCTCAATCAGGACAGCTCACCAAAAGATCTATTCTCTTAGAAGTCGCTCAGATCTTTGATCCACTGGGTCTAGTAGCTCCAGTGATCATAAACGCCAAGATTCTGCTTCAAGAGCTTTAGCTGCTCAAGCTTGGCTGGGTCAATCCACTTCCTAGGTTTGCACAAAATGGCTCAGCATCAGAAGAGAATTCACATTACTGGCCAGTATCTCAATTCCTCGGTGGTTTGGCACTTGGATTTGCTCGAAAACCAAGGTAGCTCCATTCAAACAGCTAACCATCCCTTGGTGAGAACACACAGCAGCGCTGCTACTCGCCAAGCTCATCAAGAAAACAAAGGAGTCTCTTCAGGTCAAAATCGACCATACTCATCTGTGGACGGACTCTCAAGTAACACTCATGTGGATCAACTCACCTGCAAGCCATTGGAAGGACTATGTCAGATACAAAGTTACCCAAATTCAGGAATTATGAGCACTTAATTTCACTTGGAGACATGTTCCTGGCACGGAAAAGCCAGCAAATTGCGGCTCAAGAGGCATCACCATATCTCAACTCAAATCTTTCACTTTGGTGAACTGGTCGAACTTCGATGCAGCTTGATCCAGTAACTTGGCCTACTCAACCGTGTACACCGCTCAAGCTCTGAACGATGCACTGCTCTTATGGATCAAGGCAACTCAAAGGGCTTACTTCGCTCCAGAACTTAAGCTTCTTACTAAAGGTTCTTCTCTGCCAACTGGACACGCTCTCACACGCCTGACTACATTCATCGATCCTGAAGGAATTCTCCGAGTTGGTGGACGGCTCGAAAAGTCGGCTTTCAGCTTTGATGAAAAGCACCCTGCGATCTTGCCTCGTCATTCTCATCTCACGTCTCTACTCATCGATGCAGCTCATTGCTCAACGCTACATGGAGGAACTCAACTGACGTTCGTAAGACGTCGACAGAACTGTTGGATACTTGGAGGGAAAGCGCCAGTAAAAGCGTTCATATTACGTTGTGTCTCATGTGCTCGACAGCGTGCTGTTAGAGCTCAGCAGCTCATAGGACAACTTCCACTCTCACGTGTCACTCCAGCTCGAGCATTCTTGCACACTAGAGTTGATTATGCGGACGCGGCTGCAATACTGACAAAGGCTGGATTTGTGTCTTTGTATGCCTCGCCACATCGGCTGCTCATATTGAAGTCGTAACAGACTACTCAGCTGACTTCTTTCTCGCTGCATTTCGACGGTTTGTCTCACGCAGAGGAGTAGTTCAGACCATGTTCTCAGACTGCGGTACTACCTTTCAAGACGCCGACGCTCAGCTTGAACAGCTCTTCATCAAGCATCTCAAGAACATCAGGACGTCTCATCCACTCTGGCAGCTCAAGGAACGACGTGGAAGTTTATCCCTCCTGCCGCTCCTCACATGGGTGGAAAATGGGAAGCGCTCGTAAAATCCATTAAATTTTACTTGCGCCGCACCATCGGCGACACTCTGCTCATGTATGAAGAACTTACAACTCTTCTTACGCAGGTGGAGGCTGTTCTCAACTCACGCCCACTCGAACCACTCGGCGACGATCCGGACGATCACCCCAGGACACTTTCTCATTGGATTAGCTCTAAACAGTGTTCCTGAACCATCGCTCGTAGATTTAAACTCACTGCGGCTCTCACGATGGTAGATCATTCAACAAAGATTGCAGACCTTTTGGAAACAGTGGTCTGCTCATTATCTGCAAAGGCAACAGGCAATCTCCAAGTGACACCACCCATCACATGTAATTCAAGTTGGATCTCTGGCGCTGCTCATGGACGAAAGGTCTCCTCCATCACGCTGGCCTCTCGTGCGCGTCACGCAAATCATCTCTGGAAAGATGGGCTCACGCGGCTGTTGACACTCACGACTGCCACCACGACTATCACTCGACCAATTAATAAGTTGGTGCCTTTGCCAGGTCCTTTCACCAAAAAGGACTCATTCTGACTCATCGCAAGCTGGCTTTACGACCCAGTTCGCACATTAGTTTCGATTCAGCAGCTGTCTGGCCTTACAACCCAGACAGTCCTCCTCATCAGTTCTGACTCATTACAGGTGGACTTACGACCCAGCTGTTCCTCGTCGTCTTATCAAGCCTGGTTTCCAGCCCACCGGCTGCGGTCATCAAAGTTATCATCGCTCAGGAATTTTAATCACCAAAGAAGTTGGTGATGCGGACGAAGTGTTTGCGATTTATAATTTGTAAACGCACGCGCTCCGCTCGACTCATTACGACGGCCGCCAGGAGGCAGCACCTCCCGGGCGCTGTACCCTGCCAACGCGCGCTTGCCGCAGCGCTAGCGTCTGGACTAACCTCACCTCTCGATCTCTTCTCGACCAAACGCCTTACTGATCACATCGCAAGCCCGCTCCTTCAGCTTTTTGCCTGCTCATCGCTTTTTGTTCCTGCTCATCGCTTTTTACCGTTCCTGCTCACCCCAGCTTATTGACGCTCACCTACTACACGCAACAACGCTCATTAAGATTTCTCTCCAGCATCACTCAGCAATACCCCGCTCTGTCACAGCTCGTGCCACGTGGCACTTTAAGGTTACCTCAGGTACAAGCGGATTCGCTCGAGAGCTCTTTCTCATTGCATACTCAAATAAATGCTCATTCAATTAATTCAATGTGCACCGGCTCAGTGTAATTTCCCATGATCCCACATCCGCTCATGCAATTCTCAAACACTAGGTAAAAACTATTTGCTAAAACTTGCAAAACTCCCAAACTAATTTCATGTTGTGTCGGTATTCTTCATCTCCAATATTTAATCGGCATTGCGCTTGCTTTTGAGAACATTTTTATAGATGCATTTCTGCTTATTTTGTAGGTTTCTTTTTCAAAATTGTTGAGTCTTTCAGGGCAAGTTAGCTCTATAGCACAAGTTACTCTGAAGTGTGGAAAAATTTCTTTGTGTTCATTGTTAAAGTAGCCTTTATCAAGAGGATGTGAATATAATTTCATCGAAATCAATAATGTCTACGCTTTTATTTTCTCTTGAAATAGGTTGCATAGAATTCATAAATGTCTAAGTGCCTCTCATACCTCTATCGAATTATACATATGCTGTATTATTTCCTAAACAGTTGATATCACTATATAACATTCATATTGCTTTTGAGTCTTCTATTTTATTGCCTGCAGGATTCGGACTTGGTTTCTGAAAAATTTTGTTTGTGTTGGATTCAGCTTTATTGTTTATTTTTGTAAATATATCTTCTATTGTATGGTCCCACATAGCATGATAGATTTTTAAAAAAGTTTCACAAAATGATTTCAATAAAATTTTGCATAAACCTTACATTAACATTTATAAAAGCTAACAAATACCTTCAAGAAAAGATTTCAAAATTAATTGCAAAAACCTTGTAAAAATGTAACCTAAAGGATTATTTATAGGCAACTAAATAGATTGCAAAAATATTGCCACAATCTCAACGCAAACTTTCCTGTAATATTTCATAAAATCCCGTAGTAACCCTTTGAGAATTCTTTCGCGTAAGATTTTGACAATGATTATACAACATACTTCCGAAAGTATTTTTCTGTGTTTTTAATCCATTTAGAAAATCTTACGGAAACCTTGTAAAAACATTCCATACAAAATTACCACGAAAGAGTACTGCAATGTCCCATGGAATATTTATGTAATAATTGCTGTGACATTTCAGGAAGATTTCTTTGCAATATTTTTTCACTTTAAGAAAATTTGCAGAGAATAATGTTACAACCTTTTCGTAAACTTGCATGTATTATTTGTAATAATACTTAATTATTAAAAAAGAGATTTATTAAAAAAAAAGCTCTAGAAAGGATTTGAACCCGATCCAAACAACTAGAATTCCTGTACGTTATCCACTTGGCTACCATGATAATTAGTATTGTATAGCAGGAAGTTGCATATGTTCATCAAGTTCTCCAACAATAATTATTGTTTAATAACAGATTATTCATTTTACTCAAATAATTTCCCTTGACATTTTTTACAAAATTCGTTTTATTAATTAAAAAAAAAAATATTAATAATAAGTCTCTAAATAATGATATAATGATATAATGTATATTATGTACAGAAAAAACGATTATACATAAAGGTTACCACTGCGTGCTTATTATTTCTCTTCCATCACTGTACGCGCACATTCCCCTTCTCTAAGCAAGGAGTGAGCGATCATATATTGTTAATTAATAAATGTATTAAAGACTGTCTGTTTTTATGCTGTCCATAAAACAGCTATACAGGGTGTTCGAAATGTTCCGGACCCCCCACTTATAACATAAAGTAAGCATTTTGGAAAAAAATGTTAAATACAAAAGTTGTTAAGTTTTGAAGGTTGAACTAAATGATGACCTTGGATTTGTTATTGGTTATCATTTTCAAGGTCATTTAAAGGTCATCTTCAGTTTTTTAAATAGGGACCCCTATTTTTTATTTCAGATTCTGAAAGAGCACAAAATTTTACATCTGGATATGTACCCACGTTATGGCTCAAAATGACCTACAGAGGTCATTTAGTGGTTAAATGATTATTTAGTAGCAGAAAGCCAAGAAATCCCGATTATTAAGAACTTTGGGTGTATTTGACGAAAAGAAAAAAAAAATTTCGTACTTTAATACTAAAGTACATAATTTGATTTTCTAGGACGAACTTTATGGTTACTTTAAAATTGGCCTTAATTTTTAAGGTCATTTGAAAGTTATCTTCAGCTTATTAAAAAGGGACTCATTTTGTATTCCGGATTCTGGAGGAGCATTAAATTTTAGGTCTGGAGATATGTACAATATCCACGTCATGGCTCGAAATGATCTACATAGGACACTTGGGGGTTATTAATTTCAAAAGCAAAATAATCTAACCGTTTTACATGAACAGTTTTTATTGCAATAATTTTTTGCAAGGGTTACGAGTTTCTACGCATGATTCATAGCATTTTCAGGATCGTTACTTGTACCTTAGAAGATTTTGCTCACTATTCTTTTTAAGAATCAGTTCATTTATAATTGTTAATTAACAATTGTTTACTCCTATTTACTTTTCTGTTTTCAAGAGTTAAGTGAAGTTCTCTTACTTCGAAATTCAGATAATTGTATTAATTTTCAATAATTGTACTTTTAATCGTAGTGAAAAATGGCACATCTTACTGAACAAGAAAGAATATCTTTGTTGATGATGCGAGGGTGGGGTGATCAAGAGAGAGGTTACAAACAGGTACAGCGTTTATTCAATGAAACATTCAGAGTTGAAGAAAACAACCCTATTTCAAAAAGTACAGTAATTCGTACAATTAGACGTTTTGAAGAGACAGGTGGTATTAAAGATCGTCCTAAATCAGGTAGATCCAAATCATCGTCTAATGATGAAAAGAGCTTAGACGTATTACAATCATTTATTGAGGACCCCCATTGCAGCATCAGACGTTGTGCACAACAGCATGAAATGGGAGCTGCATCTGTGCACAAAATTTTGAAACTCAACAAATGGCATCATTTCAAATTAAAGTTGGAACAGGAATTATCTGAAGATGATTTTGATAGAAGGGTAGAGTTTTGTGATGTAATGATGCAAATGATATCTGATGATCCTTTGCTCCTCAATAACATTGTTTTCTCTGATGAAGCCACGTTTGAGTTAAGCGGAACAGTGAACAGACATAATTGTCGATACTGGAGTAACATCAATCCACAATGGATGAGAGCGGACCACACGCAACATCCTGAAAAAGTAAATGTTTGGGCTGGCATATTTAATGGAAGAGTACTTGGCCCTTTCTTTATTGAAGGTAATTTAAATGCTGCAATGTATGAAAACATGCTTCGAGACCAAATTATACCTGCTATACGGAATTTAACGGGTGGAAATCTGGACGAAATTTACTTCCAACAGGATGGTGCTCCTGCACACTACGGTATTCATGTTCGCCGATATTTAGATGCAACATTTCATGATAGATGGATTGGGCGGAGAGGTACAATTGAATGGCCACCTCGGTCCCCAGACCTAACGCCTCTTGATTACTTCCTTTGGGGATACTTGAAGGATAAAGTTTATGTTATAAAACCACGTGACTTGGATGAATTACGCCAAAGAATCACTGATGAAATAGACTTGATACCTTAGCAAATCTTGCGAAATGTTGTTGCAGCCTTTTACAATCGGTTAGCACATTGCCAAACTGTTAATGGGCAACAATTTGAACAGTTGATGTAAAAAGTTCCTGTCAACGACATTTTAAAAAAATTCAGTTTGGGCGAATAGTCAACTGTCTTGATTTAGTTAGCTGGGCCGCCGATAGTCCTGCCTTAGCTGACTGGGCCGCTAGTGTTCTTGTCTTAGTAGGCTGGGCCGCCGATGGTCTTGCCTTAGTTGGCTGGATCACCCATGATGTTACCTTAATTAGTTGTACCTCCCGTGCCTGAGCAATAAGGCTCATTTTGATTAGACATTTTTTTATTTATCATTTTCTCCCCCGAGGTATGTAGTTGTTGGGCCTAAGGCTTATTTTGATTAGACATTTTTTTATTTATCATTTCCCCCCCCCCCGAGGTATGTAGTTGTTGGGCCTAAGGCTTATTTTGATTAGACATTTTTTATTTATCATTTTCTCCCCCGAGGTATGTAGTTGTTGGGCCTAAGGCTTATTTTGATTAGACATTTTTTATTTATCATTTTCTCCCCCGAGGTATGTAGTTGTTGGGCCTAAGGCTTATTTTGATTAGACATTTTTTTATTTATCATTCCCCCCCCCCCCCCCGAGGTATGTAGTTGTTGGGCCTAAGGCTTATTTTGATTAGACATTTTTTTATTTATCATTTTCTCGCCCGAGTTATGTGGTTGTCTGGCCTAAGGCTTATTTTACGCCAGTGTCAATTACACCTTCTACAATCCTAATGCAGAATTTAGCGCTGGTGCAAAATGGAGAATTACAACTAGGAGGCTTAATTTGGAAAACTAAAGTTAACCTTCAAATGACCTTGAAAATCAAGGGCAATGTCAATTTAACGCCACCATAAAGTTTGTCTTGCAAAATCAAATTACTTTAGTATTGGTCAGATACGCTCAAAGTTCTTAATAATCGGGATTTCTTGGCTTTCTGCTACTAAATAATCATTTAATCACTAAATGACCTCTGTAGGTCATTTTGAGCCATAACGTGGGTACATATCCAGATGTAAAATTTTGTGCTCTTTCAGAATCTGAAATAAAAAATAGGGGTCCCTATTTAAAAAACTGAAGATGACCTTTAAATGACCTTGAAAATGATAACCAATAACAAATCCAAGGTCATCATTTAGTTCAACCTTCAAAACTTAACAACTTTTGTATTTAACATTTTTTTCCAAAATGCTTACTTTATGTTATAAGTGGGGGGTCCGGAACATTTCGAACACCCTCTATAGTTCATTTTACTATATAGTATTTGTAAAATGTTGCAGACTTATACTCCGATCTTGTACACGCGATACTAACGTCCTCAGCAATCTACCAGCGCGCGGCGGCACTAGCGCTCTCACGGAGGCGCGACTCCTTGCCCTTGCAGGGGCGAGCAATGGGCATGAGAGCCCCGGCGACCACGATTCGAGAGGCCGAGCCGTCTCCCACCGTGCTACGATGCATAAAAGCGGAGATACGGAGTCTCTCTCGCTCCTACGGACGTATTCAATCTCTCGCACTTAGTGCGCTATCGCCGCGCTCACTGCCCCACTCAAGTCTCCGCCGGCCGAGCAACACGTGCTCGATAATTGTTTAAATGAATCCAACTCGCGAATCCAATTAATTAATTAGTTATTGATTGTTTAATGCAAAATAATCGATTTTTAGTAGTTTTTTCCTTGTTTCCAAAAAGTTAATGGACCAATCAAAATAGTGCTATGAGAAATTTTTTAGAGGTATGAAATATGTATAAAAAGATGTTGCGATCAGATCGATTGGATTAATTGCTTCTGAAATAAATTCAAAATTGGGTTAAATTTTAACCTTTTTTTTTTTAAATTCACGGTTCTATTTCTCATAAATAAGAGATATTTGTGAGTACTCTCTTTGTGCAAAAGTTTTTGGCTGTTGGATAATTAGTTTTTCTGCAGTTATAATATCATTTTTTTTTTGTGTTAACTACAGTAGAGTCTGAATACTCGGGAGGATGGCCGATTTTAATTTGAAAAAAGGTTTGATAAATACTCAAATTTGGGTAATTACAGCCGCGCGCGTGAAAATCGAGAAGTGGTTAGGAGGAGCGGTGCAGCGGAGTGGAATTGCACGCACCGCACTAGTATGACTATATATCGCCTTTCCCCTCCTCTCCTCTCCACTCCCCCTCCTCTCCCCTACACAGTGACATTCCTCAACGCCTCCTCAGTCACCTCCTCATTATTGAACCCCTCCTCAGCCCCTTCTCAATTTTTATGGAAATGTAATTTCAGCTCCAAAAAATGTGGATAAAAAATTTACAATGAATTTCTTAATCGTATACCGATACAATCCACGGCATATTGAATCATTAATATAGCAGAAAACGATAATAATGAAAATAAAATCAATTATATCACTAAAGCAAATGGGTAAATGAAGTTTCGTATCGTATAAAGGTAAAAAATAATGCAAAAAATTATATTCTAGTATTCGAGTTAAAAAATAAATAGATTCAATGATATCGGTAAAGCAAAAGGATAGATTAATGGGAAAAAAGTGAAAATTAAAAATGACTCAAAAAGTAAACAGATTTAATTGTATCGCTAAAGCAAAGGTGTAAAAACAAAGAGTATTTTTTTTATTATTTGAATAACTAATAATAAAAATTATAAAGAAATTTCAAATGCTGTAGAAATATTTGGAGCAAAAATAACGTGCTTGCATCAAAAGATTTTCGACATATGTTACCAATTGTTCCATCTGGGATTCGAGTTTAAATTATAAAAAATAAGTATACTATGACAAAATTTTAAATGTATGTCATTAAAGCAAAATAAAAAAATTTTTTTGAATGTAGGCAATGGTAATCTTTATCAAAATATGATAGAGAAAATAAAGTAATAATCCCAAAAACAAATATATTAATCAAAAATATTATAGATGAAATTTTTGGATACTTAAAAACATTAAAAAACGACATTTTTATGATAGTGTAATTTTAGCTTCAAAACATGTGGATATCATTGAAATAAATAATGAATTTCTTAATTGTATACCGATACAATCTACGATATTTAATCATTGACATAGTAGGAAATGATAATAATGAACATTTAGCAAATATAATTCCGACAGAATTTTTAAACTCATTAAGGATGTTCTCTTGTTCAGTGGAAACCAACTAGTAGCGCTGACACTCTCCCCTCGCCGCCGTGTAGTTTTTCTCTTTCCGAAACGACTAAGTTGAGAACCTAAGATGCGCAGTAACGAAATTTAGCACTCTGGCATCGTTCTCTACTTCTATTCTCTGGGCCTTTGAGTAGTGGGGAGCTTCTCTATCTCTCTCACTCATTTACTTATTTTCTGTTTTCGAAATGTCAGCATTAGGCATTCCCACGCGTAAACTTCATTCGTAAACAGCTGCCCCAAAAAAGTGCAGGAAAGAGCCGCTTCTTACTTGGCTCAACCTTAATGACCTTCAGATGAGCTCAAGGTCGTTCTTTACATATGACTTCAGTATATATTTGGACGTAAAATTTCCCGCTCTATCGATTGCCGTTGTCAAAAATAGGGGTTTCCATTTAAGAAAAAAAAGTTGACCTTAAAATAACCTTCAAGGTCAAGTTCAAGGTTAACTCCAAGGTCATTGGATTCCTCGTTGAAAGTTACTACTAGGATAATCTTCGTTTTTTTTCAAAAACATCTTTATTAGGTGGATATTTTAAGTGTTTTGTTACTTTTTGGACACCCTGTATATATTCTTTCCCTCATCCGCTGCGTGTTGGATTCTGAACAAATTAATCTAAGCGTTCTTTTGAATAAAAAGTCTTAGGTTTCATCCAGGACCTAATTTTGTCACAAAACAGTATTGGATAGCTTAACTCTATTAGGTAACTTCTGAATGCTAGCTTGCGCAAGAGGAATTGCACAATTTTACATATATTTTTAGGGTCTGATAAATAATAAAACTACTCTGTCGCAAAAAAAAAAGATTTTATTGCTATACTAATATAGATAATATATTATAATTTTACACATAAATTGTAATAATATCATAAATAAGTAAAAATTTAATAAATATTTTTAAAAAATCCATGCTCAAAAATTTTATAATTTATACCTAAATCTTTAATTTTTTCTTAAATTCTTGTACTAATTTGTATAAATGTACTAATATTTTGTATAAATGAACACAAGTCAAGTAATAATCGATTTTTAAATTTTTTTAACTATTCTTTACAATAGCAGGAAAAAACTACAGATAATTAATACTTGCAAGTTCGTTAACTACTTTTTAATATAAAAAAAATGGACAAGCTATAATTCTTATAGATCATTTTATATAGGCAAATTGGTAACATGAAAATACCATTTAATAGGGGCACCCTTTGCAATATCTTGTTGCGCTAGTAGATCGTCTTGAAATCACCCTGTTATTGGACATTCAAATTTTTGCGGCAATGAAACTTCGCTTTAAGCTGAAAGCAGCTCCTTTTCTACGTAATACTCCAGTGCTCAAAAGATGGGAAAAGAAGCTAAAAACCTTATCAAAATGAAACGCGCGTGTCGTGGCTGCCTTGACCGCAATAATTCCGCACTTGCAGCTCAGATGCAGAAGAGGGTCTATCCCAGTGTGCGGTGAGTCAAATTAACGACACGGAACTTAGAGTCGCGCGGACGCATAATGCGTCCATTGAGGGATCCAAAGCTTCGCGCCGCCTTAAAACGCTGCTGTGCTTTGTGCGTGGCGCATCTCCAGAGGGGAGAAAATGAAAGCTCGAACGAGACGTTTAACGCTCGACACTTTCATCAGAGCGCGAGTGCAAAAACGGCGGGTTACATAAAAGCCGTTCCCCTCACCCTACTCTGACTGCCGAAGGAAGTCCCGGCACTTTTCTATTAACGGCTGCTCTAAAGCGAGAGAATGCTTGCAACGCTCATTTTGGGGTGCAGGTAAGCATAAGCTTGTGCAAGTTTTAGTTTGATTAAATGACGGTTTTTATGCGAGAGAGAGCTACATAGATTTTATTTCCATTTTTACTGGGGAAGCAGCGTGGAATTTATTAAGTATTTTAAGCAACACTGGGGGTTACTTGAAAATGAAAGGCCTCTTTTAACCTCCTGATTTAATGGCTGCTCAAGAGCATTTTTGGATCGATAATGCTTGGGCGATTTGGATTTATTAAATTTTTTATATGTGTACTATTTAGTTTTTTGAAAATTATATTAATATTTACGTAAATTATTATGTAAAGAATGTATGAATACACGAGATGTAAAGATTACAGCACATGCAAGCAATAGTACATAAAAACTTTATTTATCGTATTTTAATCACTTACACTTTTAAAGGAATCTAATTTTGGCATTAGATTAGACAAAATAAAAATAACATGTATATGGGCGATTCCACAGATTTATTAGTATTTGGATTGTGCAAAAAAAAAAAAAAAAATATTTTTTAATAGCACAACTTTGAAAACATTTTTGGTGATAGATGTTATATGTATAAGTACAATTTTACCTGAAAAACTGATTTTCATTATGGGTTTAAGGGTCATATAGATCAATTGTTAAAAAAAAGTTATTTACACAGTAAATCAAATATTGAAATTGTTTTTATTTCGAAATAACATTTTATTTTAATCATTTTATATTTAAACATATAGATATATACATTTATATCAACGTAGTAATATATAACATAATAAATAATAACAAAAGAAAAGTATTATTTTTATCTTCTTCCTATTTTTTTACTTCTACAAAATTATTTAGATCTTTTGCCTTTTTGATTTTTTTCTAGTTTCTGTTTCTTTGTAACTTTTTCGCGTATTTTCTTGGTATTAAAATTTTTTTTTATTGCGTTAAATTTGGAAACAGAAGGCGACAATTGATAATGATTACATGGCGGATTAGAATAACAGTTTGAGCATGATAATGAATTCATAAAAATACTTTTTCTTTCTCTTTTTCTTTTTCTACACTGAGAAAAAAAATTAGTTGGATTAACAAAATTTTCGCTGTTAAATACATCCAAAAGAAAAAGCTGTAGTTTTGACAGCGCCGATGTTTATTGGAAAGACGTATCATTAATACGACATAACACGCTGTTAAAATAATAGAGCTCTGCTGAAATAACAATGCGTTGTTAAAATAACAAAGTTTTGTTAAATTGAGAAAAATCCATCGTCAACTCAAACACCCTCGCAATCAATTTAACTACCATGCAATCAATTCAACCGCCAAGCCGTTGTTTTGACAACATTGTCGTCATTTGAATGGAAACATATAGTCAATTCAACGGCGCTATTGTTACTTTTACCACAGATTTGTAGTTAAATAGCAGCGACCTCAAATTTGTAGTTAAGTTAACGCTATTGGCGTTGATTCAACGTGGATGCGTTCAAAGGAGTGACCTCTGCCGTCCAAACAATGCTTGTGTCGTCGATATGATAACATCGCACCGTGAAAGTCGTCGCGGCGTCGTGCTCCCCCTTACCACACCGCGCCGCCGCGATTTTTTTTTTGCGGGCGAGCGAGTCAGTGCATTCATAGCATAACAGCTAATTAGTCGCAGAGCGAAGGATTTTATATGTAACATGTTTTTTTAATATATTATGGCAAGTTTAAAAGTACTTAAGCCTCTATTAACCTAACAAATACAAATAACGTGCCGTTTACCGACCGAGTCCTATGCTTAAAACGTATGTATCGGCACGCGTGCCCGCATCGTAATAGCCGCTAGAGGGATCTTGCTACTTGAAGTTTTCGCGCAAGTGGACGGCTTCTTCGCTTATTAGTATATAAGAAGCTAAACAAGCATGTCTGCCATGCGTGAAATGCGAGCGAAGCGAAAATATATACAGGGTGTTCGAAATGTTCCGGACCCCCCACTTATAACATAAAGTAAGCATTTTGGAAAAAAATGTTAAATACAAAAGTTGTTAAGTTTTGAAGGTTGAACTAAATGATGACCTTGGATTTGTTATTGGTTATCATTTTCAATGTCATTTAAAGGTCATCTTCAGTTTTTTAAATAGGGACCCCTATTTTTTATTTCAGATTCTGAAAGAGCACAAAATTTTACATCTGGATATGTATCCACGTTATGGCTCAAAATGACCTACAGAGGTCATTTAGTGGTTAAATGATTATTTAGTAGCAGAAAGCCAAGAAATCCCGATTATTAAGAACTTTGGCTGTATTTGACGAAAAGAAAAAAAAAATTTCGTACTTTAATACTAAAGTACATAATTTGATTTTCTAGGACGAACTTTATGGTTACTTTAAAATTGGCCTTAATTTTTAAGGTCATTTGAAAGTTATCTTCAGCTTATTAAAAAGGGACTCATTTTGTATTCCGGATTCTGGAGGAGCATTAAATTTTAGGTCTGGAGATATGTACAATATCCACGTCATGGCTCGAAATGATCTACATAGGACACTTGGGGGTTATTAATTTCAAAAGCAAAATAATCTAACCGTTTTACATGAACAGTTTTTATTGCAATAATTTTTTGCAAGGGTTACGAGTTTCTACGCATGATTCATAGCATTTTCAGGATCGTTACTTGTACCTTAGAAGATTTTGCTCACTATTCTTTTTAAGAATCAGTTCATTTATAATTGTTAATTAACAATTGTTTACTCCTATTTACTTTTCTGTTTTCAAGAGTTAAGTGAAGTTCTCTTACTTCGAAATTCAGATAATTGTATTAATTTTCAATAATTGTACTTTTAATCGTAGTGAAAAATGGCACATCTTACTGAACGAGAAAGAATATCTTTGTTGATGATGCGAGGGTGGGGTGATCAAGAGAGAGGTTACAAACAGGTACAGCGTTTATTCAATGAAACATTCAGAGTTGAAGAAAACAACCCTATTTCAAAAAGTACCGTAATTCGTACAATTAGACGTGTTACGCACAGAATAAGATATAGTAATGAGATAAAATTATTTAGTAAATCTGGTCCGAGAAAAACAGTTCGGTGAAAAGATTGAAAGCTTATAAACAAATAAATTTTCTAGCTAGTATTTTTGTACCGTGTCGTAAAGGCTAGTTATCTGTTTTAGGAGATAAGAAGTGTGATTTATGATGGCTTCAAGGAAGTAAAAGTTAAATATAATATAACCGTTTATAAAATATTATGTCTGCGAGTTTTCTTTATAACTAGATAACTAGAATTGTAATTGTTCCTAAGAATGAATAAATTTAAGTTAAGTTAAGTTTAAATTAAGATCATACGATTATAAATATATTTAAAATTAAGTATATGATTGTAATAAATAAAATACATAAATATCTTTGAAATAGGTTTTTGGCCCTTGTGGTTTTTCCTATTTCACAGGAGTTATCCTGGGCAAATGCAAAGGTATTCATAAGGCAGTGTGAAGTTGATGCAGAAACCTGTGGAGAGGGTGATAATTGATTAAAATTCATAAATAAAGTCGCGTCAATAATAGACTTTGAGGAATAATGCCACTCTCGATTGCCTCTTGTAGAGCATGGAATAGATCCATGGCCTACCAGCCCTGCGGACCGAGTATTTGCTCGGGGACGCACGAAAGTCTTCGCCGAAGGAGTCTGGCCAGCTCCGGGATGCGAAGGCTCTGTCGCTTCACCAGGCAAGAGTCCTATAGGACTCAGGTGAAGTGGCAATTATAAAAAAATGGTTTTGAGGAGAATCGGCCTTTTTTAAGGCCATATGAAATTAATGTATTGCGAGCCCGGGAATTCCGAGAGTTTTCCCGGCTGGCCGCCTGGCTGAAATTCGAGAGGTGTCGAGAGAGAGAGAGAGAGAGAGAGAGAGAGAGAAAATAAGAGCAGAAAGAAAACGAATGTATAAGGGCCGCACTGGCGGCTTATCAGTAGCGGCAAGATTTTCGGCGCAAGGCACGACGGAGCTCGGGTGGGGGCAAAAGTCGCGCCGATATATAAGGCGCAGCATCGCGCAGGGTGCTAGATTCTTGATTTTTCTTAAGCCTACCTCTCTATTGGTTTGCTGCATTACTAAAAGCCAAAAGAATTTAAAAATAAAAAGAAAACTTTAAAATATTCTTAAAAGGTGTTTTGTTTTTTTTTCTTTTAAAAAAAAGTGAACCTTAATCCAGCATTGTAACTAACAATTTTGGTGCCGAAACCCGGGAACTAGTGACGGGAAGCTGGATTAAAGGAAGTTTAAACAAAATACAAAGTTAAGTGCAAAGTTAAAAATGCCGCCAAAAAGAAGGGCGTCACCGAGAGTGCCGACCGCTGAAATCGCTAGGAAGCGGACCCGGACGACGCAGCCTCCAGCGGAACATCAGCTGCCAGCGGCAAGGTCCAGGCGAGGTCGCCCGAGAGCGACGAGGGTCACCAGGCGCCAGAGTTCGGCCAATGCCGTTACCACCCGTATGGAGGCTCAGGGATCAGCCCTGGGGTTGCAGCCGCCAGCCTCACCGATGCAGGACCTTCAGAGCGAGAGGGACGACGAGAACATCGCCCTTCCGGTCGAGCCTGCTTCGCCGGAGACGAGATTCAACGGCCGCAACAATCCGACTGTCATCCAGGACGAGATACTGACCCACGACGACCCGCGGTACCCGCGTTGGCTGCACAGCACGGCAATGCCGGTGAGGTCAAATCAAAGCGAAAATATAGCATCGGAAAATGCTGCCTCGCGTTTAGCAGCCGCAATCGAGCAAACACTCAGCGCGGTACGCGACGCGTCTTTTAACGACGGGAATTCGCGCCTTGTAAACAGGTTAACGACCGCGAAAGCCTTACCAACTTTTTCAGGAGATCCGCTTGAATGGCTGCATTTTAAAGAGGCATATATTTTATCATCGGAATTAGGCGGGTATAGTGATCGTGAGAATATTGCACGTTTATTTGTCGCTTTAAAAGGAGAGGCGAGAGAAGTTGTAAATACGCTCCTCGCAAGTAGCCGCGATGCTGACGCGATTATTAGTACCCTCGAATTACACTTCGGAGACAAACGCGTAGTGGCGGAGAAAATAGTGTCCGAGTTAAAGGAATTGCCGGATATGGAATCGGGGAAATTAAGTTTGGTGCAATTTGCAACAAAACTGAAAAACGCCGTGATCGCCTTAAAAACATTAAAAATAAATGGATATCTATACAGCCCAGAATTAATTTTATTTATTGGAAATAAATTACCTTCCGCATTAAAATACGCTTATAACCGTTATGTTGCAAATCTTGATTCCGAAAAATCTGATTTAGAAAAACTCGGCGATTTTATATTCTCCGAGGCAGAATTAGCTAGCCGCGCGGGAATTTTTAACCTAAACGTTATGTCAGCTACTTCCGAAAAAATTAAAATGCAACCTAACACCTCAAAAGGGCGTCAGCGTCCGCCGAAAGCGGCAGCTTTCTTTGCGGCGAAGCAAGCATCGCCGCGCGTAGAGAGCCGCGAGATAAATAGCTCAAACGCGAACAATGGCTGTTTGTTCTGTGAGCGATCAAATCATCGGTTAAGCGACTGTCGAGTGTTTGCTCGAGATCCGGTAGAAAAGCGTTGGGCTTTTGTGAAAAGTCAGCGACTATGTTTTGGCTGTTTAATAGCAGGTCATCATCGAAATAACTGTAATAATTTAAATGTATGTAATATATGTAAAAAACATCATCCGACACTTCTTCATGTAAATTACCGAAGCACCCAAGGTAATCGTGAACAGAAATCATCCGAAGACAAAGCGACTATTCAGCATGCTCAAACTCTGACTTTACGCGACAACGAAAACAGTGCATGACTATATGAGTCTAACATTTTATTAAAAATTATACCTATTCGTGTTTATCATTTACAAACATATTTTAATACATTCGCGTTATTAGATGAAGGATCCACGCTTACCTTGGTTGATTTCGATTTTGCGCGATCAATAGGTGCTCAAGGAAAGAAAATAGAATTAACTATTAAAGGTATACACGACGAAGGCATATCTAGTGTATCAGAAAAGTTAGACATGGTCGTGGCTGGAAATTCAGGGAAATACAATTTAAAAGGAGCAGTAATTATTAAAAATATTTCTTTGCCTTTTCAAACAGTGACAAAAGATCTTGTCACGTATATTAATAAAAATATATATAATGGTCATTTAGACTCGTATGTAAACGGACAGGTAAAAATTTTAATAGGGCAGGACAATTGGCAATTAATAGTTTCGCGAGAAATTATTGAAGATCGTCGCACTAATTTGGCTCTTTCGCGTACTTTACTTGGTTGGGTGCAACACACAATTCAAACGACGTTTTCTATTTTCGACAAGGAGCGCGTTGACGAGGATACGCTCGACGATTTAGTAAAAAGATATTTTGAAATAGATTCTTTTGGTATAAGTAATTTGAAAAGAAAAACCGAACACGATCGTTATTATAAAATTTTAGCAGAATCTACGAAGCGAGTCGGCCGTTTTTGGGAAACTGGCCTTTTATGGAAAAAAGATCAAGCGCCTTGCGTAGACGGTTATTCGACAGCTTTAAAACGATTGTATACATTAGAGCGAAAATTAGATCGTGACGAGACATACGCGCGACTTTACTACACGGAAATGCAACGATTTTTAGATAAGGGTTATCGACAATAGTGAGTAAAAGCATAGTGCGTCCAAGATATTGGTACCTCCCGCACTTTGGTGTAACTAATATAAATAAACCCAATAAAATAAGATTAGTTTTTGACGCTGCCGCGAAAACATCGGGAATTAGTTTAAATGATCAGCTTGATGCCGGACCCGATTTATTAGAATCTTTGCCGGGTATTTTAATAGGGTTTAGACAATTTGCAATAGCGGTAAAAGGGGATATTTCCGATATGTTTTTGCGGGTAAAAATTAGAGAGCAAGATCGCGGCGCGCAGCGTTTCCTATGGCGCGGTAAAGATAGAAATCGTGAGCCGGACGTAGTTGAAATGACATGTTTGATTTTCGGTTCGACTTCGTCACCTTGTAGTGCCATCTATACAAAAAACAAAAATGCACAACGGTTTATTTCTGATTATCCGAGCGCCGCTAAAAGTATAGAAAGAGACAGTTATATGGACGATTATTTAACTAGTTGCAAGTCAGAACAGGAGGCCGCGCAATTAATTAAAAATGTAATAAAAATAAATTCCGAAGCTAACTTTGAGATGCACGGATGGGCAAGCAACGTGCCGACCATCTTACCACGAAATGAATTGCTTAAACAATTAGAGGCTAAGTTGTGTGACCGAGGGGGAGAAGGAGTTTTAGGACTCTTTTGGAATATTGAAACCGACGAAATAAAATTTAACGTAAATTTCGAGAAAATTTCCGACGAAATATTAAACGGAATAAAACAGCCGACGAAACGGGAATTTTTAAGAGTCATTATGTCGGTTTTCGATCCGCTCGGATTATTAGCACCGCTTATTCTGAAATCTAAAATTATCATGCAGGAAATATGGCGAAGCGGAGTAGGATGGGATGAAAATTTACGCGATTAAGAATTTAAAGGATGGCTATCTTGGTTAAAATCAATTCAAAGTATAAAGAATTGCCGCGTTCCCAGAGTTTTGACTCCGTTATACGCGCAAGATGCAAAGGCAGAATTACATGTATTCTGCGATGCTAGCCTGACTGCGTACGCCGCGGTTGCCTATTTAAGATTTGAAATCGAAAATAAACCGGCTCACGTGTCACTTGTTATGGCTAAAAGCAGAGTAGCGTCTTTAAAGAAACCATTGTCCGTTCCCCGATTAGAATTACAGGCCGCACTTTTGGGGGCAAGATTAGCTAAGTTTATTAAACAAAAATTAGAAATACCTATTAGTTGCCGTTATTTATGGTCAGACTCTTCCACTGTTCTGTGTTGGATAAAATCGGAACCTAGAACGCGGCACGTTTTCGTCGCGAATCGTTTAGGAGAAATAAATGAATTGACTCAAAGTGCTGAATGGCGGTGGGTGCCATCGGCGAAAAATCCGGCCGACGACGCGACGCGCTATTCAAATGAGCCTCTTGAGTCAGATTCGCGATGGTTTAAAGGTCCAGAATTTTTACAACTAGCCAAAAAACAGTGGCCGGTAGAGAAAAAACTAGAAGAAAAACAAAAATTAGAGATAGAGCAATTAGAACTTAGAAAATCCATGATATTTTCTGTAGTTTTAAAGCCATTAGAATTTAGTCTCCCTATAAGATTATTAGGATGGCGCGGCTTACTTGTTATTGCTCGCCGCGTAAGAAACATTTTTTATCAGTGGAAAAATCGCGTTAAATCGGAGATTTCAGTTAAAAGTGTACAAAAGGATGAAAGTTATTGGTTTAGAAAAATACAAGCTGAAAGTTTTAAGGAAGAAATTTTTGCATTAAAAAACAATCGAGAAGTAAGCAAATCGAGTAAAATCGCAGACGTTAGGCCTTTTTTAGGTGAAGAAAATTTATTGAGAGCAAATGGTCGGGTAACAAAATGCTCTTACGACAATTTTAATAACCAACCCATTATTTTAGATTCTAAACATCCCGCGACTAAATTTTTAATTGCCGAATACCACCGAAAATTTTATCATGCAAGCAATAATACAGTTTTAAATGAGATGAGACAAAAGTATTATGTTATTGGACTACGCAGTGCGTTACGATCATTAGGGAGCCGATGTATCGTATGTCGCTTGCGACGAGGCAAGCCTCAGAACCCGCTTATGTCGGCCTTGCCCGAAGGTCGCGTAGCATTCCGTCAAAGGCCATTCAGTCACTGCGGCGTGGATTATTTCGGGCCAATGGCCGTTAAAATTGGGCGTCGTCGGGAAAAAAGATGGGGGGTATTATTTACTTGCCTCACAACAAGAGCAATACATTTAGAACTTGCGCATAGTTTAAGTACTAGCTCTGCAATTATGGCATTGCAAAGATTAGCAGCTCGTAGGGGGGCTCCCTGCGTTGTCTATAGTGATAACGGCACAAATTTTCGCGGCGCCAGTAAAGAGCTTAAAGACGCGATAGGAGAAATAAATAATAACTCGCTTAAGCAACAAGCTCTAAATAAAAATATAGAATGGATGTTTAATCCACCGGACGCCCCTCACATGGGTGGTGCGTGGGAAAGATTAGTTCGTTCAGTAAAGGTTGCTTTAAATGCAGTTTTACGCGATCAGGCTCCAAGCGAAGAAGTACTATATACCTTATTAACTGAAATCGAACATTCAACGAATTCCAGACCATTGACACATGTCTCACTTGATTATAGGGATGGTGAAGCATTGACACCAAACCATTTTTTGATAGGGACCTCGTCAGGCGAGATAATTAGGCAAATATGATGCAAAAAATATAGCTTCTGGTAAACAATATAGAATAGCACAAAGTTTTGCTGATGCCTTTTGGAAACGCTGGATTCGTGAATACCTGCCAACATTAATCCCTCGCAAAAAATGGGCGCAAGCTGAAGAGCCGTTAGAAATAGGAGATATAGTTTTAATTATAGACCTACAGGCAGCGCGAAATATTTGGAAGAAAGGTAAAATTGTTAAGGTTTTTCCAAGTAAAGATAAACAAGTTAGAATAGCAGAAATAAGTACTCCTACAGGCAACTACACGCGTCCAACCAGAAAATTAATCAAACTATTAGGAGTTAAAGAAGTATAAAATTTAAATAAATTTTACACGAGGGGGAGGATTGTTACGCACAGAATAAGATATAGTAATGAGATAAAATTATTTAGTAAATCTGGTCCGAGAAAAACAGTTCGGTGAAAAGATTGAAAGCTTATAAACAAATAAATTTTCTAGCTAGTATTTTTGTACCGTGTCGTAAAGGCTAGTTATATGTTTTAGGAGATAAGAAGTGTGATTTATGATTGCTTCAAGGAAGTAAAAGTTAAATATAATATAACCGTTTATAAAATATTATGTCTGCGAGCTTTCTTTATAACTAGATAACTAGAATTGTAATTGTTCCTAAGAATGAATAAATTTAAGTTAAGTTAAGTTTAAATTAAGATCATACGATTATAAATATATTTAAAATTAAGTATATGATTGTAATAAATAAAATACATAAATATCTTTGAAATAGGTTTTTGGCCCTTGTGGTTTTTCCTATTTCACAGGAGTTATCCTGGGCAAATGCAAAGGTATTCATAAGGCAGTGTGAAGTTGATGCAGAAACCTGTGGAGAGGGTGATAATTGATTAAAATTCATAAATAAAGTCGCGTCAATAATAGACTTTGAGGAATAATGCCACTCTCGATTGCCTCTTGTAGAGCATGGAATAGATCCATGGCCTACCAGCCCTGCGGACCGAGTATTTGCTCGGGGACGCACGAAAGTCTTCGCCGAAGGAGTCTGGCCAGCTCCGGGATGCGAAGGCTCTGTTGCTTCACCAGGCAAGAGTCCTATAGGACTCAGGTGAAGTGGCAATTATAAAAAAATGATTTTGAGGAGAATCGGCCTTTTTTAAGGCCATATGAAATAAATGTATTGCGTGCCCGGGAATTCCAAGAGTTTTCCCGGCTGGCCGCCTGGCTGAAATTCGAGAGGTGTCGAGAGAGAGAGAGAGAGAGAGAGAGAAAATAAGAGCAGAAAGAAAACGAATGTATAAGGGCCGCACTGGCGGCTTATCAGTAGCGGCAAGATTTTCGGCGCAAGGCACGACGGAGCTCGGGTGGGGGCAAAAGTCGCGCCGATATATAAGGCGCAGCATCGCGCAGGGTGCTAGATTCTTGATTTTTATTAAGCCTACCTCTCTATTGGTTTGCTGCATTACTAAAAGCCAAAAGAATTTAAAAATAAAAAGAAAACTTTAAAATATTCTTAAAAGGTGTTTTGTTTTTTTCTTTTAAAAAAAAGTGAACCTTAATCCAGCATTGTAACTAACAAGACGTTTTGAAGAGACAGGTGGTATTAAAGATCGTCCTAAATCAGGTAGATCCAAATCATCGTCTAATGATGAAAAGAGCTTAGACGTATTACAATCATTTATTGAGGACCCCCATTGCAGCATCAGACGTTGTGCACAACAGCATGAAATGGGAGCTGCATCTGTGCACAAAATTTTGAAACTCAACAAATGGCATCCTTTCAAATTAAAGTTGGTACAGGAATTATCTGAAGATGATTTTGATAGAAGGGTAGAGTTTTGTGATGTAATGATGCAAATGATATCTGATGATCCTTTGCTCCTCAATAACATTGTTTTCTCTGATGAAGCCACGTTTGAGTTAAGCGGAACAGTGAACAGACATAATTGTCGATACTGGAGTAACATCAATCCACATTGGATGAGAGCGGACCACACGCAACATCCTGAAAAAGTAAATGTTTGGGCTGGCATATTTAATGGAAGAGTACTTGGCCCTTTCTTTATTGAAGGTAATTTAAATGCTGCAATGTATGAAAACATGCTTCGAGACCAAATTATACCTGCTATACGGAATTTAACGGGTGGAAATCTGGACGAAATTTACTTCCAACAGGATGGTGCTCCTGCACACTACGGTATTCATGTTCGCCGATATTTAGATGCAACATTTCATGATAGATGGATTGGGCGGAGAGGTACAATTGAATGTCCACCTCGGTCCCCAGACCTAACGCCTCTTGATTACTTCCTTTGGGGATACTTGAAGGATAAAGTTTATGTTATAAAACCACGTGACTTGGATGAATTACGCCAAAGAATCACTGATGAAATAGACTTGATACCTTAGCAAATCTTGCGAAATGTTGTTGCAGCCTTTTACAATCGGTTAGCACATTGCCAAACTGTTAATGGGCAACAATTTGAACAGTTGTTGTAAAAAGTTCCTGTCAACGACATTTTAAAAAAATTCAGTTTGGGCGAATAGTCCACTGTCTTGATTTAGTTAGCTGGGCCGCCGATAGTCCTGCCTTAGCTGACTGGGCCGCTAGTGTTCTTGTCTTAGTAGGCTGGGCCGCCGATGGTCTTGCCTTAGTTGGCTGGATCACCCATGATGTTACCTTAATTAGTTGTACCTCCCGTGCCTGAGCAATAAGGCTCATTTTGATTAGACATTTTTTTATTTATCATTTTCTCCCCCGAGGTATGTAGTTGTTGGGCCTAAGGCTTATTTTGATTAGACATTTTTTTATTTATCATTTTCCCCCCCGAGGTATGTAGTTGTTGGGCCTAAGGCTTATTTTGTTTAGACATTTTTTTATTTATCATTTCCCCCCCCCCCCCCCCGAGGTATGTAGTTGTTGGGCCTAAGGCTTATTTTGATTAGACATTTTTTTATTTATCATTTTCTCCCCCGAGGTATGTAGTTGTTGGGCCTAAGACTTATTTTGATTAGACATTTTTTTATTTATCATTTTCTCTCCCGAGGTATGTAGTTGTTGGGCCTAAGGCTTATTTTACGCCAGTGTCAATTACACCTTCTACAATCCTAATGCAGAATTTAGCGCTGGTGCAAAATGGAGAATTACAACTAGGAGGCTTAATTTGGAAAACTAAAGTTAACCTTCAAATGACCTTGAAAATCAAGGGCAATGTCAATTTAACGCCACCATAAAGTTTGTCTTGCAAAATCAAATTACTTTAGTATTGGTCAGATACGCTCAAAGTTCTTAATAATCGGGATTTCTTGGCTTTCTGCTACTAAATAATCATTTAACCACTAAATGACCTCTGTAGGTCATTTTGAGCCATAACGTGGGTACATATCCTGATGTAAAATTTTGTGCTCTTTCAGAATCTGAAATAAAAAATAGGGGTCCCTATTTAAAAACCTTTAAATGACCTTGAAAATGATAACCAATAACAAATCCAAGGTCATCATTTAGTTCAACCTTCAAAACTTAACAACTTTTGTATTTAACATTTTTTTCCAAAATGCTTACTTTATGTTATAAGTGGGGGGTCCGGAACATTTCGAACACCCTGTATAGTAGTAATATAGTAACTAAGTAAGCATTTTCAAAATGAACATTTAAACATTAAAAAATTGATGCATCTATATTTTATATAAAAAATTAACAACTGCCTCTACGAAAATCATTTTCTGAATGTAATATTTTGATGGAAAAGCGTATTCTTGGTTTCGTTGTTAAACAAGTGATTTCTTAGATATATAAATGAATATGTAATTCCTCAAATTCAAAGTACAGTTTAATAACTAAAATAACTGACTAAACATTTTCAATATCAATATTTTCAAATATAAAAAAATTAATGCAACTATACTTAAAGAAAAAAATTCACAACTGCCTTTAGACAAAAATTACTTTCAGAATATAGTTTTTAGATAGGAAACATAAGCGAATAAACTGGTCAGATTGCTTTTAATGAGATCAAAACCAAAACGTTAAAAAGTAATTATTTAAAAAGATAATTAGGGGAACTTGCGAAAGCTGCAAATTTAACTTGTTCAGCATTATGGTTTATTTTTATGTAACGATACCTTTCGATAGATTCAGTTATTTCAATATATCGATGTATTTGGATATATTGACACATCTCAATACAACAATATACAGGGTGTCCAAAAAGTAACGAAATACTTAAAAATTCCACCTAATAAAGATGTTAAATAACATTATATAATTGACGCCGATATCGAGATGCAGATACAGATATCGAGATGCTAAAGGTCATTAAGGTTGAGCCAGGTAAGAAGCGGCTCTTTCCTGCACTTCTTTGGGGTAGCTGCTTACGAATGAAGTTAACTAATTCTTGGAGTAACTGTTTCACGAGGAGTCCAGTGGTGACCTTAGATTTGACCTTCAAGGTCATTTTAAGGTCAATTTTTTTTACATTTAGCGTTACCCAGGAACAACATCGTCCCCTTGCCCCTCGCGATCGGGGTATTTGATTTACGCGAGTCCCCTCCTCAATTTTTAATATTATCATCGATTATTTTAATATCCTTATTTGACCTTATTCACGAATAACAATCGAATAAATCTTTATCTTTTGACTTGTATCTTACTAATATTAAATTTCTGTTAAATATCTGATAAAAAAATTCATTTTGTAAGTTAATTTTTATAAAAGCCGGCCATTGTATAAAATAAATTTTGGTATTAAAAATTACTGTGCTATCATCGAACTTACAAATAATAAAATAATCGTACATAATTTATTTTTTATTTTCTTCTCAAAAAAATGATTTCATTAAAATTAAAATCGATAAAAATATAATTTTTTTTTTAACAACTAATATCTCTCATTCAGTAATGAGTGCAATAGTTAGATTGTAATAGAGCTTTATTGTTAAAACACTACTCTACAATTTCTTTTTTTTACGTTTATCTGTGTTACAACTTTTTGTTTTTCATCTCAATTAGTTTTTGAGTAAGGTTTGATCTACAGACTCGAAATGGAACGCCTTACTGAACGAGAGAGAATTACAATCCTCATGATGAGAGGTTGGGGTCAAGTGGGAAGAACTTTAAGGGCAGTATAAGATGCATTCAATGATACGTTTAGGATTAATAGAACTCCAATCGCTCTTTCGACCGTTCGGAATACAGTTACAAAGTTCAATAATTTTGGCACCGTGAGAAATCTACCTAAGTCAGGCAGACCAAGATCAGCAAGAAATGAAGAGAACTCGCAAAATGTTTTGTTATTATTTATTGAAAATCCTCAGAATTCCATACGCAGAGTTTCTCAGGAGCATAACATAAGTAAGTCGTCTGTACATAATATTCTAAAAACAGCCAAATTCCATCCATTCAAAGTACATCTGGTTCACAAGTTGAATGAAGATGATTTCGATCGTCGCGTTGAGTTTTGTGAAGACCTGATGGCACGCATAGTTGAAAATCCAAACTTTCCATCAAACATAGCTTTCTTGGATGAAGCAACTTTTCAACTTGATGGATTTTTAAATAGACATAATTGTAGATATTGGACATAGGAAAATCCTCACTGGATGCGAGAAGATAAATCGCAGTATCCGCAAAAATTAAATGTTTTTATTGATGGTAACTTAAATGCTCAAAAGTACAAAGTTATGCTTCGAGATCAAATAGTTCCTGCAATCAGAGAGATAGTCGGCGTAAATTTTGAAGACACATGGTTTCAGTAAGATGGTGCAGCGTCTCATTATGGACGAAACGTTCGCATTTATTTAGAAGAAGTATTTGATAATCGGTGGATAGGACGGCGGGGCACGATTGAATGGCCAGCCAGATCTCCAAATTTGACGCCTTTAGATTATTTTTATTGAAGTTATCTGAAGGATCTGGTATACAAAACCAAACCGCAAAATCTAGATGAATTACGGCAAAGAATCATCGATGAATCCGCACTCATTCCCACTGCAGTGATAAAAAATGCTGTTAATGCTTTCTACCATCGATTGGCCTACTGTCAAGAAGTAAATGGCGAACAATTCGAGCACTTGAAGTGAGATGTGCTAATTAATGTGAGAGACAAAGGGATTCACGTAAATCAAGCACCCCGATCGCGAGTGGCAAGGGGACTCGCGTAAATCAAGCACCCCGATCGCGAGAGGCAAGTGGACTCGCGTAAATCAAGCATCCCAATCGCGAGAGGCAAAGGGACTCGCGTAAATCAAGCACCCCGAAGGGAACAGATTTTACTACGTCCACGTCGTTGTTTTTGGGTAACGCTAAATGTAAAAAAAGTTGACCTTAAAATGACCTTGAAGGTCAAATCCAAGGTCACCACTGGACTCCTCGTGAAACAGTTACTCCAAGAATTAGTTGACTTCATTCGTAAACAGCTGCCCCAAGACGTGCAGAAAAGAACCGCTTCTTACCTGGCTCAACCTTAATGACCTTCAGATGAGCTCAAGGTCGTACTTTACCTATGACCTCAGTACATATTTGGACGTAAAATTTCCCGCTCTATCGATTGCCGTTGTCAAAAATAGATGTTTCCATTTAAGGAAAAAAAGTTGACCTTGAAATAACCTTCAAGATCAAGTTCAAGGTTAGCTCCAAGGTCACCATTGGATTTCTCGTTGAAAGTTACTACTAGGATGTTCTTCATTTTTTTCAAAAAAATCTGTATTAGGTGGAATTTTTAAGTATTTTGTTACTTTTTGGACACCCTGTATATGTATCCACGCACACGCATGTATATATATATTAGCAGATGGGTTAGATTGGGTTGAGCAGAGTTCACAAAAAAGAATTTTCATAAAAAAGTCTTTGGGGGGTTCAAAAGACATGGGGGGGATGTGACTAGACGAGATACCTAATCAAGAGGCGTGGTAGCGTCTCGAGGCAAGCCTGAGTTTTTGAACGACGAGCACTCGAGGTCGCACCGCTACCTCTATATATACGTTGATATTGGCCTTTTTCCCTGTACATCATTTTTGTTGTTACATTTATACATATTTTATTTGGTCATATATGTTATATGACGTTTTTTATTGTAATACCTATCCCTAATATTTGATGCACAAAAAGTTTTATATAAAAAGATACATTATTTAATTTAATATTCATATGTCGTTTTTGTTGGCCTCATTTTCTTTTCAAAAAATATTCAAGTCATCTAGGTTTTTTTTTCCGCCACTAGCTAGTTATTTTTTTACATTTACTATTACTACTATATCTATATATACGGCTTCAAAGCGCTACTGCGCATCTTGTTTTGATTTTGATTTTGACATGTCAAGAGGTTTAAGGGGATGCCGAACATAATTTCCGCGCTCTACTGTACCGACAATTGTCTATATTCTCTGCTATAGCATCTAATGTAAATTTGATTTTTCAAATAATTTTGAAACGGCTTGCTTAATGGCAGTTCTGTTTGCATCAAAATATTATTTATAATTCGTAGAATGTGCGTAGACTTCTTTTTTGGCTGATTTCATTTCCTATTGCTGAAAATATTGACTTATTTTTCAATTGGAATTGAAATCAGCCAAAAAAGAAGTTTACGCACATTCTACGAATTATAAATAATATTTTGATGCAAACAGAACTGCCATTAAGCAAGCCGTTTCAAAATTATTTGAAAAATCAAATTTGCCTTAGAGGTTAGCAAAGAACATAGAGAATCGTCGGTATAGTAGAGCGCGAAAATTAAGTTAGGCATCCCCTTAAGTGGTTATAGACAGTGACTTAGAGGAAGAAAATTTTCGAAGCCAGCAGCAGAGCTGATAGAAAAGTTGGAAAAGACACAAGATGAAGTCGCTAAGGACCTTGTCGAAATGGAAGTTCATACCACTGCCATGGAGGCTGATTCCGAATTCAAAGTTCCTTCACATCTATCGCGTCTGGAGTTTTCATAACTTCTAAAAATAACCCCTAAATACCACTCCTACCAAAATACAAGCAGGATAACTCACCTGACTTGGGAACAGCGAGTTTTATCCCTTATATTTTTTTAAATAATGCAGTACCACACCATAAATAAACTAATACACCAATGTCCTAACCCTTCTAACCTTTTCACAGCTACTCCCTATGCCACGTAACTCCTAGAAACCATTCTTCAAACCGCAAGCAGGCTAATTCGCCAATAAACCTGGAAACAGATAGTTTAGTCGCTTATTTTTCATCGAATAATTAAACGCCACAAAGCGGTCGCCAGTAAGCGTGTTAACGCGCCAGCTCATTCCAATCCTTGCTAACCCAATCCCATCCCCACCCCACCCCATGTACAGAACTCTTGCCAGAAGCGCATTGTTTATTTATTGTTATTTATTTATTTATAGTATAATTTAAAAATACATATAAATAAATAAAAATGAAAAAATGAAATAAATGCAGCAACACGTGTTAGAAGGGTTAGGACATTGGTGTATTAGTTTATTTATGGTGTGGTACTGTATTATTTAAAAAAATATAAGGGATTAAACTCGCTGTTCCCAAGTCAGGTGAGTTATCCTGCTTGTGTTTTGGTAGGAGTGGTATTTAGGGGTTATTTTTAGAAGTTATGAAAACCCCAGACGTGATAGATGTGAAGGAACTTTGAATTCAGAATCAGCATCCCCAAAAACACAAGATTAACATGGTCTTTTCTAGAGGTACTCCTATTCTTATCTCGTGCTATACGTAATAGTAAAAATCTGGGACTTATAGGTCCCATAACTCAAGAACTAATCATAGGAACTTGTTGAGCCCGTTCAGACTTTTGTTCAGGATTCCAGAAAGGATTTGTGTGGGGTCCTTCAATGTAATACTCCAGTAAATAGGCATTATAAATCTTTTATTATTTAATTCTGCAAGAGGAATAATCTTAAATGAAAAGGCAAAATATTTCGAGTAAATATTTTGTAATCTTTTATTACGAACATATTTTACAAAGCAAAATCGTGTCTTTAATGGAACAGATTATGAATCTGAGGATTAAGGGTAAAGCAGAATTTGTGTTGTCATTGTGAAATGATATGGAGCGAATATTCACGCAAGAAAAATAAAAAATAAAAATTGGAACAGGTAGGAATACAGGAGTGACACGAGAATAAGAATAAATAACATCGGCACATTAATATAAAAAGTACTCTTTGAGACACAACATCTGGATTAGGCCGGCACATTCGCACCAACAAATCTCACTCTCACACCTTTTATCGACATCACTCATTCGAGAATTTCATCAATCTTTTTATATTTTATGACACTCGTCTCAGACATAATCGAGATACTAGAATTATCATTAGAAATTAATTTTCTTCCCAATATGTCCAATTACTTATCTAAAATTGAACTTAAAAATTGTGATATTGGTTTTTTAAAACTTTTTCAACTTTAAGTGTTTCACGAAATATAAAATAGAAGTTTTATCAACTGAATGATAAGCATCGTCAACGTAACGTTACAGTAATTATTGTACTTATATAACACAAAAATATTGTCCTTTACAAATACTAATATTACGACGTTTAAAACGACAGCGTAGATTTTCTTTGTTAGTACGCTAAACGATTTTCCTTTACTGCCTTACAATTTCGCGAGAGAAAACAAGGAAAACTCACAATTTTGTTTAGCAGAGTGAGCAGTGTATTATCAATTATTTACAACTTACATAGTTAACATATCCATTCCATCTTCTACAATGTTTTTAAAGAAAGACATTTTTTTATTACGATTTGGCGGCGATAATCAGTGAATCACTAATACAAGGGGTTTTTTGATGCTCATCTTGAACTGGTAATACATTTGGTGGTGAATGACTCCCAGTATTTTGTGATATGTTTACTGAACGAGGATCCATAGAGTGGGATGAGGAAGGGGCGCTGCTATAAAATAAAATATTTATATAGTGCATTTTTTATTTATTTTGCATAATAGTAATAATTAAAAATATTTCTACTTTACCGAATGATTGTCTCTTTTGTAATGGAGCCGTTCCTAATTGTGCTGGTGTAAGTTCTTTCACATGTTTGGTATGCATCAGTCTGGCATAGATAAGTGTTTTTCCAGCATCGCAAAGACCCGCAAGAAGAATCTTGTGACAAACAGATGTTCTGCGCCTCCATAAAGCAAAGAGAACTATAAAATAACCTGTACTTCGTCACTATTTCTTGAAGAATGCATTTGGTTTTGAGATGGCATTTGGGAGGTCTAGAATATTTATATTAATGTAGATAATGCCATAACATATGCCCCACTGACTTTCGAAAATTTTCTTCCTCTAAGTCACTGTCTATATCATATTATTATCTGAATCCTACATAGAATAAATTATTAAACTAACGAAAACTTTGTTTATTATTTTATTTAATTAAATAGCTAACCGTTTTTCTACAGCTTTCTTCAGAAACTGTACCTAAAAAAATTAATGTAAAACGTTTCATACAAAACAAATTTCTATAACTTTTATAAAAAATCATTTAAAAACAAACCTCAATCCAGGACATGTTGTGTTGCTGCATTTCTTTCATTTTTTCCTTTTTATTTATTGATATTTATTTTTAAATTATACTATAAATAAATAAATAAACAATGCTCGGCCTAAACCTCTTGACATGTCAAAATCAAAATCAAAACAAGATGCGCAGTAGCGCTTCGCTGTCGTACAAAACAAGTTGCGCAAAGCGCAATAGCGCTTTGAAGTCGTATATATAGATATAGTAGTAATAGTAAATGAAAAAAAAATAACTAGCTAGTGGCGGGAAAAAAACCTAGATGTCTTGAATATTTTTTGAAAAGAAAATGAGGCCAACGAAAACGACATATGAATATTAAATTAAATAATGTATCTTTTTACATAAAACTTTTTGTGCATCAAAGATTAGGGATAGGTATTACAATAAAAAACGTCATATAACATATATGACCAAATAAAATATGTATAAATGTAACAAAAAAAATGATGTAGCAGTGCGACCTCGAGCGCTCGTCGTTCAAAAACTCAGACTTGCCTCGAGGCGCTACCGCGCCTCTTGATTTTATTTATTTTATGAAAAGAATTTTATAAGTTTTTACATTATACCTCTTGTCTTATGATTCCCCCGGTATAAAAATAGACGTAATATTTTCTAATTGACATCCTCTACTTAACGAACAAATTTAGTGAATGATTTTTTTTTTCAGTCCTTATCCCAGACGGCAAAATCTGTTCTGAAAGAGTTCTTTTTGTGTTCGTGTTCCCGAGCATGACCTCTGCATAGTATTCGGAATCAGTTTCAAAAGAATAATAAAAACACAGCATAAGAGTACGTGCTATGTCCGATATTTTGATCATTACGAATTTTTAAACTGTTCTTTACGATTTTTTAAAAAAAAAACTACTAACGGAGTTGTAATAGCATAATTTTTAATGAGTCCTGATAGAGCTCGTTATGGAGTCGTTGTGAAGTCTTCATTGATAAATTATAATATTCTTGAATAATTTGAAACGAAGCCCTTAACGTTAATATTGCGATTTATTGGAAATCAGTGAACTATTTTTATTTTTAATTAAAAATGAACTCGGAAAAAGTTTGTAATGTGCTCATTATGGATTCATTATGAATCCATCTGCTACGTATTATAGTGTTATTTAAAAATTCGGAATCAGGTCTTTTAGTTCAGAAAAGTCCGATTAATTAGATAACAGTGATAAATTCTTATTTTTAATTAAAAATGAATCTGATAAGAGTATTCTTGAAAAATTCTGAATCAAGTCTTTTTCAAGGCCATCAGATCCGGGTGAAGGATTTACCTCAGATTGGTTGTGATGACTCTTAATACCTCAACGATGAACTATGTAGAGTTTCAGGACCTAACGCTCTTTTATTCCTGAAATATTATAATAATTTTGACTGCGACTCCTATTTATCCTAGTGTGACCGATGTAGCCTATTTCAAGTCATGCTTTTTCTCTCTTGCTTGCTAGTTTCCGATAATAAAATTATATTATTTGTATGCATTTAAATTACTTAATACACAATTTATATTAATTTTCACACAAAAAATTTTGTTGTACTTTTTGAAACTCTACCTTTGGTAAGAGATATGAAAATAGATTTTTTTTAGATTATTAGTATGAAGATTAATATAGATTAAATGCACCACCGTAGATAATAAAAATGATCGCAGATCGCTTGTAAAGCATCGTAGCTAAATACGAGCGATAATACTATTTAATTTCTTTTTTCGTTTATTTATTTAAGCAAATATAACTTCAAGAAAGTTATTTAACTTAATTCCACAGTTAAATGAGTAATAGATCTAGGTCATAAAATTACTTAGTTATTTTCAGTAGGATAATTAAATATATTACTTAAAATATTTACTTAAAATAATGTACTAAAATTAGCATTCTTGTAGAATTCCTAATACTTATTAGAAAGTATTCTATACGAGTACTGTATGAACTCATCCTGATCTCCTAACGAATTACGGTTAGAAAGAATATATTCATAAATAAATGTCATGAGAGTTCCAAAAGAACACTTATAGTACACTTTACGAACATTTCGTAGTATATGTAGATGCTGTGCCAAAGAACTCAATAAGTATACTTTATGTACTCTGCATATGAGTACATACAGATCTCATTTATCATTTTCCATGAATACATTTCCAAAGAGAGAGATTCTTTACGAATTATTCTATATAAGCAGAAAAACGGACATACCCTGAGCACCTCAAGAATTTTATATGATTAGTTTTCAATCAAAATATAAACAGAAAAAGAATACTTAATTAATTCGTAATGAATACAATGTATTCATTAAGAACTCTTTTATAATTCTTAGAAATAAGTTCTAATATAATCCATTTCAAGAATTCTTAAACTATTCAACCCGATTATCTTTGCCGTCTGGGTATATTATAATATAAAAGTAATAATTTATCCGTAATTTCTTATTTGGTTATTCTCGACTTAAATTGTGTTTAGAAATTATTTACTCATTTAAATACAGCTAAATAATTACTACTGTTTATACTAATAAATTTTTATTTAAAACTTAAAATTAATAAATTATTAAATTTTGATTTCTAAGTAATACCGTGAACTGATTGCTAATTATAAGTTGAGATAGATGAATTTAATACTACATTGGAAACTCATTAGTATAACAAGACAAACTCAATGTTAAATACAATGAGAGTATAAGAATCTGATCTTTTCTTTTTATCTTATCATCGTCAATTTTTTATCACCTGCCAAACAAGTTGGGTCAATAAAATCTCTCACTTTTCTGGAGCTACGGCAATGTCACTTACAAACCTTCTTTTAACATCTCGCACGTGAAAAGGGCGACAGTCAAATTCGCTGCCGTCATGTCATCCACCTTTAAAAAACATTGTAAGTACAAAATCATCTACTCTCTTTTTTGGAATTCTTATATTTTCACTTTACTCCTTTTTTTTCGTAGTTAGCAGACTTCCTCAACGATGGGTTATATCAATGTTAAGTTTTTTTGCTTTCTTCAATGCGTATACGCTGCGTATTTGCCTGTCTATGGCGATTACACAGATGGTTAAGCCGTTGAATCAAAATAGCTCGAATGAAAAGAACAGAAATTTGGATAACGAAGTGTGTCCTGAGTATGGCGTAGAGTATAACGTTCCAAAAAACGTTGATCATATCAGTCTTAACGTCGGGACTTTCGAATGGAATGAATATACGCAGGTACATATATATGCCTAATAAAAGCTTGTTTTTTTTTCATCTTTCGAAATAGACTTGTGTTATCGGATACGGCATGTTACTTTTGATAAGTTTCGAGATAATGCTTCATCTGTAGATTTACTTTAGATCTGGTTTTATTTATGATATATAATTGGATGAATATGACGATGAGCATGTTTAATTTTAAAATTTAAAGTTTAATGCTACAGGATATTTGTTGTGTTATTTGAACTTCGAGCCTGATCCTATGGGTAATAAATTTTTATTTCGCGCTAATTATAAGCACCTAGCCTAAATTAAGTACAATTTTTTTATTATGAATCTTGCAAAGTGATAAATAATTAATGATTCGCTTCTTGTATTGTTCTCATTGTTTATCATTTATTTTTAATAAAGACAGTTATGTTCATGTATAAATGAATAAATATGTTATTTCCAATTTGCATAGGGAATCATCCTATCGTCCTTCTACTGGGGCTATATAATAACGCATGTACCTGGTGGTCTCCTGTCGACTCGTTTTGGCCCTAAAATTACGATCGGCCTCGGCATATTGGTCACTGCTATTCTGACGATCTTGACTCCTACTGTAACGAAATGGGGTGATTCGTCTGCCCTAATAATCATACGATTCCTTATGGGTCTATGCGGGGGCGTCATCCAACCAGGCATAAGCTGTCTACTGGCCCAATGGATTCCTGCGAAGGAACGTTCAACCACCGGCGCTTGGGCATACAACGGCGTACGTTTTGGCATCCTGGTATCTACGCTCTGCTCAGGACTCATAATGCATCGTTCCGGTAGCGATTCCTGGCCATTTATCTTCCATCTCTTCGGTAGTTTGGGAATTCTGTGGTATCTGCTGTGGATATTTTTTTGCTCCGACAATCCCCGAGTGCACTCGTATCTCAGTGATACCGAGAGAGTATACTTGCAGCGCGAACTGGGCGACATGGTAACGGATGCGCCAAAGCCCGCGTTTCCTTGGCGACATGCGCTGACTTCACCGCCGTTTATAGCCCTGGTGCTCATGCAATCCGGACAGGATTGGAGCAGCTACACCATTATGTCCGATTTACCTAAATACATGAATAATGTATTAAGGCTTCCGGTTGGACTGAATGGATATGCCTCTTCAATGTACAACATCACCGCTTGGCTTTTTTGTTTGCTAATGTCCTGGTTGTCGGACTGGCTGATCTCCAATGGACGAATAAGTTGCACTCGAATGAGAAAAATTAATGCTGTAATTGCGAGTATGGGTCCTGGAATTATGATGGTGACGGCTATGCACGTCGGTTGTGACGTAGTAACCGCTGTGATGCTTATTACGATCGGGCTCACTTTGGCTGCTGCCTCCGTACCCGGTATCAAGGTCAACAACATGGATCTCAGCCCAAATTATGCGGGTACTCTCATGGGAATAAGCAATGGCGTCGGAGCGATCACGGGCATTTTTGCCCCGTACGTGGTGGGCGTGCTGGTATTGAACCAGACCTTGGCCGAGTGGCGGCTTATTTTTTGGATCGCCGCAGGAATTTACTTTGTCACGAGCATAAATTTTTGTCTCTTTGCGAGTGGGAATGTGCAGCCGTGGAACGATCCTGCTTTCTTAGAGAAAGAAAGAAAAAAAAGGAATGAACTCAGGACAGATGCAAATCACCTGATGCTCAACAATAGTAGACCAAATTGATACATGTAGATATAGTTACTTGAAGTGCTAACAACATAACGCGGATGCTCAATTTCGCCCAATTATCTATATAACCCAAACTCTATCTGACATATTTTCAATATTTAATTTAGTCAAATAATGGCTATAAAGCTTTATTTTTGTGTAACGTTTCCCGACACTTACTTAAGGTTTTTGATTTTTTACTCAAAAACAAAGCGTTATATAGAAAAAAGTTAAAGAATAAAAAGTACGTAAAATTGACGAAGAAGTATATCTGAATTTTTTCGAGACGATTCGATGAATTTTTCCAATTTGTCATAAATTGCCAATTGCCAAAAATAAAAAAGTTGCTCAAAACTCAGTGAAAAAATTTAGACATATTCTTTGGTTGATTCTAAGCCCTTTTTATTCTTACTGATTTTGTCGTCGAATGCATTGTATTCTACAAAAAAAATTCGTGAAAGTTTGAGCAAAATTTTGCGTTTCCGGCGCCATTTTCTAGCCGCCATATTGAATTTCTGGATTCGGGACCAAACTGTGTTTAAAGTACAACTCATTTATGCACTCGTAGTTGAAAAATAAAGTTACGTCCTCAAGGTTAACTCAACAAGAAATAGGATTAAAAAAATATGCGTATCGATATATTGCATTTTTTTTTATAAACGTCGCCATATTGCATTTTTGAGAGAAAAGTTCGCAATTTTGAGACCGAAAATGGAAAGTAGAGAAAAAAATACTTAAGAAAAAGTATGTTTGCTTTGAATATATCAGCGGAATATGTGATAGATTTACGGTTGAAAACAGAGCTACGATTTCTCTATTTTGGACGTTAATGGGTTAAGGGGGCCAGCCTGGGTTAAATTGAAAAAAATACACTTTCTAGTATAATAGGTATAACAATTGTATTCATCATTTTTTATTGCTGGAACATTTTACACTTTAATTACTCGCACAATTTAAGCTATTTATTCATTATTAAGATTCAAACAGTGTTCTTTACCTCTAGTATTGTTCCATCAAAAACATTTAAAATTTTTATTTATTTGTCCACTAGCTTTTTTCTCAATAAAGTAATTTATATGTCACAGTACCAGGTTTAAAATACTCTTCATTACCTGCACTTCAGATATATCGGATCACTTTCCTGAAAAAAATTATATAAAAGGTTACTGTAGACATTTTCGTGCAAAATATTAGTAATTGCCTAATATTTAAAAATTTTGAAAAATATGAAAAAAAAAGAAGAAAAAAAATTAAGACGCCTATATTAGGCGTCTGTGACTGAAAGGGTTAGGATGTAGTTGCAATTTTGTTAAGTTTTAAATTTATTTCAAAAAAAGCTTATCACTTAAATGGACTACGTTATTAAATGGAATATGTTGTAGTTGCAAGTGCTCTAAATCTTGCTAAATATTAAAAAAAAAAATTTGGGGTAGATTAATTAATGCGTTCTAACTTGTGAGTATTATATAGTAAAATTAACTATAAAGCTATTTTATGGAAAACATGAAAATAGACACTTTGGCCTAACCTACAGGTCCCATCAGTGTATGAATTTTAATGAAATAGAGCTTAAATTTTTGATAATTTTTGATATTTTTTAACAAGTTGTTGAAAAAGTTCTAAAACTAAATATGTTTAGAAAATTTCATAAAAGTGAAGTGTTATAAGTAGTTTTTAACATTTTTTAATATCGTTACGGGTCGACTACGAATAAAGAGAGAGTCTTAAAAGAATTAGAAAAAGAACTGCATGTATTAAATTTATTTGAACACTCAAATAGTTTCATGAAAAGCTGATAACGGAAAGTATAACAAAAATAGACTGATTAAATCGCGAAATTTAGGAGTCGCAACACTCCAGCTTATATTTCTCTCGCGGGCACCCACGCGACGGACACCGCCCGTCAAGGAGGGAAAGGAAGGGGTCTTCTCCTGGCACCCCTTTGTTAAGTTGTTAAGCAGTTTATCCGGACGTATCCTCACTCGAGCGTAGTCTCGTCCGTTGTCTCCTACGGAATTGGCTATGGTGTTTTTTTTCTACTCAGATGTGTAGGTTATTTAGAGTGGAGAGCTCTCCACGGTGTATGCTTCTACTCTAAAGACCCCGAGTGAAGACTTTGCCTGGTCTTTAAGAAATTGATGGTTCTATAAAAGCAATTAATCTGTCTCGTCATAAGGTTATCTCTAGGTACCGGCGAGTCGCATCCACATTTCTGCTCAAGATTATTAGCTCAATAGAAAGAAGCTCATCACCCAACGTGACAACAGTTTACCATTCGTTGTAATTTTCCCTGACCCTCTATCCGTTCAAGTATTTTTTTAAATAATACTGTACCAGTATAGTAATTAAAGATTTGTGTGATAATAATGAACCATTTGGAGGAAAAATTGTAATAGTTTCGGGCGATTTTCGACAGACATTACCAATTGTAAGATACGGAAATAGAACAGAAATAACTAAAAAATGTGTTAAAAAAAGTAATTTATGGAACTATTTTTGGTATAAATCATTACCAGAGAACAAACGCGTATCTGAAGGCGATATAGAATTGAAATCCTGGCTTTTGGATGTTGGCGATGGTAAATATGCTACAAAAATTGAAGAAGAAATTGTAATAATTACTAAAGAAATATTGTCAAACGGAAAGATAATTGAAGAGATATTTGGTAACTCAATCAGTTCAAACAATCCGGACTTGTATGAATCTATTATATTAACGCCAAAAAATGTTGATGTAATAGACATTAATAATAAAATACTAAATAAAACATAAAGGACGTATTTTTTAAAAATAAAACGTGGAGTAGGCCTATAGGGGACACCACTAAAAAAAAACGCACCGAGACAAACCAGCCTCCCGCGACGCCTTTTCTCTTCTCCTTCTACTCTTCTCGTCTATGTCGCGACTCTCCTCCTCTTCACCTCCTACTTCCTCTCTCCTCCCTGCACTCACTTCTTAGCCGGGGGCGGTGAAGTGGATCCGCCGTACTGGCATCGAAGTGCTCACTCCACGTAAGCTGGGGAGTACGCTCTCAGCCGATCCAGGAGGGACAACATGTCGCTCCTGTCCGAGCCGGCAATGGCCGCAAGGGGCTCTTGCTCCGCCGGAGGGTGGCGGGCTTTGGTGTCGGCAGCGGCTCTTTGGCTGGCGGCTAGGGCAGGCTGGGCGGTCGTAGCGGCAGCTGCGGCGGTGCTGGGAGTCGCGCTGGGGCGGTCTGGGGACGTCTCCCTGCTGTTGGCGGACGGCTTAGGGTTGCCGGAGGCAGTAGAGGTCGCGGCGGCGGGGGCTCTTCGCCTCAATTGGTGCTCCTGCCGGGGGTCCTCCCTCAGTCCTATGGCCTCCGCGGAGCCAGGCCGGATCGTGCGGCGGGGCACCGGGTTCACCCCGTACCGGGTGGTGATCCACGCCTTGTGGGCCGTACTACAGCGGGGGCACGTTGCCAGATCCTCGCCCCTGCAGCCGCAATTGTTGCAGTAGACGAACCGGACCGGGGCGGAGCAATCGTGCTTCCGGTGGCCGCTTCGCCAACAATTATAGCAGGCTCGAGTTAGAGGATCCAGGCCTGGGTCCGTGGGGATCTCGGCCGGGCCCCCGAACATCATGCCCTGACGTCGGACGGGCAGCTCCCGTGCCGTCTTCCGGACCTGAGTGGGCTGAAGGGCGGTGAATCCGTGGGGCGCCTTCGCCCCGGGTCGATCCTCTTCGGGCTTCTGCGGAGGGCATCCTTGACCTCGGCCAAACCGTCGCACCGGCAGGATGGCGGTTTCTGGGGCGGAGGACGTCGGCAGAGCACCGCTAAGGGCAGTGTGCCCACCGACCCAACGAACTGTCTCCGCTCCTGAAGACGCCGACGAGTCAGAGGACTCCTCCTCGTCCAGGGCCCAGGAGCCCAGTCCAGCGGCTTGAGATAACGCGGGGAACTTCTTGGCGCGGCAACATCTCCCTCGTCCGACATTCGGGAACCATCGCCGGCCAGTGGTCCAAGCCTCCTCCGGAGTCTCCGCATACCCAGACCTGAGGAGGTGCTCCTCAATTACCTGTGAGGCAGTCGCGGAGACCGAGAGCGGCCTAACCGGGTCCTCGCTGGGTATCCCGCTGGCCATACCCTCTTCGGTATGGTATTCCTGCGCATTCCGCCGCAATTTCGCCTTCGTCAGACTCGCCATGGTGAAACCGGTACCTAGGGCCTTCAAGAACACTCCGTAATCCTTGCGCGTGTTTTATTTGCACGTCCCAAGCGTTGCATCTAGTGCGCCCATTGCGCGACACTCCAAAGGACCCGTAAATCCGTCGATCTCAACTTGAAGCTTTAAAGTACCTAGCGGTCGCGAGGTTCCTCCTAAAATTCCTCTGATCGTGGAGTGGCAGGCTTCCAGGCGGTCTTTGAATTTCTCCGCCAGTCGTGCTCCAACTATCGAGACAGCTGCGCCCGTGTCCAACAGAGCCTTGTACCGTTGACCTGCTATGGTTAAATACAGGAAATTTCTGTTGTTCGAGTGCATCCCAGCTACTTGCATTTCCGGCTTCGCTCTGCGTCTCCCCCCCCCCCCCTGCATTGCAACTGCCGTTTCTCGCTGCGCTCTGACTCCTTTTCTCCATCCAACTTCGCCTTCTCGACCTCCATCCTCCTCGACGACACATCTCCTTCGTGTTTTCGGCTGGGGCCCTTCCCGCGCGAATCTAGTTGCGGCTGAGTATTACGCGGATTTCTGCCTCACTGTTCACTCGGAAAATGCGTCTTCTCTTTCCTCTTCTGTTCTTCCACTACTGTTGGCCCTGGGCGGGGGGAGGCAGGTGAGGCTGTCCCCCCGCAATCCCGTTTCCCACCATCTCTCTTATTGGGGCGCACTTGCCACAGTCCTTGAAGGTTGGTCCCTTCGTTCCACAAACTTGGCACTCTTGCTTGTTTGGGCAGGCCCTGGATAAGTGTCCTGGCGTCCTACAGTGATAACAGATCTTCGTCGGACACTGTGCTATCCTATGTCCTGGATGGCCGCATGCGAAGCATCCTTGCTGGCCTGAAGCGCTCGGCTGGGTCATCTGCGGCGGTATTTATTGGTTCCACTGCGGAGGTGCCTGCGGTCTTGTCTGCGGATTCCATTGTGGAGTTATAGGCCACGATGGATATAACGGCGTCCAGTCCATTGGTGCGACTGGGGGTGCAATGGCTATCGGCTGAGGCGGTGGGGTGTACCCGGTCATTACCGGCCTGCTTGGCTGCGCTGGAGCTTTAGGCTGAGCTCCAGTGGTACCCCCTGGCTTCTGTCCAATGGCTGCGACCTCCGACGTCCCCTCTGACTTCTGCTTCTTCTGATTTTTCTTTTTCTTCTTTTTACTCGTCTCAGCAACTCCTTCCACGGCTACTTCCGTCTCCTCTCGAACCTCCGCAACCTTCGCAACCTTTGGCTTACCCCAGAAATCGGGCTTTCTCGGGAGGAGGGGGCTTGTATCTTTTATTCAAGTCTCTTCTCCTCTCATATCTCCTTCTCAATTTCTCCATAGCCTCAAAACTATCGATGGTCTTGTCTTCTAGATAGTTTTGGTATTCTGGGCTTAGACCTCGGTACGTGGCATCTAACTGAGCATCTAAAGAAGGCTGTTTCTTGAAATGTCCAATTATAAACCGGATGGCTGCGATGTAGTTTGAGATTTTCTCGTCTTTAGCCTGCGTCCTGTCGTGGAGCTTATCCCATACATCTCTATCCGTCCACTCTCCTATAAATTGTCTCCTGAAGGCTTTACTGAACTCCTTCCACGTCGTCAACTCGGCTCGAACGGTCCGATACCAGGTGCTGGCTGACTTTGAGAACACACTGGGGAGGGCATCGAAAAAATGACTGATGGGGTAATTGCAGCCCCGGCGGCAGTTGTCTAATCTGGCTAAAAATTCTTCTGGGACATCCTTGTCCAATCCAGAGAATTTTAGTTGATATTGCTGCAGCCTCTTTAGACATTAAAAATTGTCTCCTTCTCGTGGCCTCTCCCTTTGTCTTGTGTTCATTGTCGTCTCCGGCACGTGAATTGGTCCGTCTCCCTCGCTGTCATCCCCGCTGCTAAAGTCGATCGAGGAAATGGATCGTTGTCGCCCCCTCCTGTCATCCTTCTCCGTACTGTCCACCATCTGGGTGGCCATCCTCTCGGCCGGCCTCAGTGGTGCTTCTGGAGTGGATCGGGGGGCGTGCGGCATATCGAACCGGTCCCCAAGAGGCCTTTGTCCAAGTCCTATCTGTCCATCCAATGGTCCTCCATGACTCTCCCGTCGCGTGGATTCCATAGGGGGAGGCGCTGGCTTCGTTCGAGCGGCTACGGTTTCTTCTGCAAGTGCGTTTATCATTCTCGTATACTCGTCCAATACTTCTTCTTTATCCCCACCATCGACATCTATTTCTTCTGGAACTTCCTGCTCTCCTTCTACCGGATATTCTCCTCGCGCGGCCAGTTCGTCGTCCTTCTCTTTCTGCTGAGGTGTCGGTAGCAAAGGCGGCGGGGGTTCATGGCTGGGTGCAATCCTGGATGGGGGTTGCGGCGGCGGGTTCACCTTGCTGACCTGCGCCGTATGCGTCGTCGTCCTGGTGGATCGCACACGCTAATTTCCCTCAGCGGCCTGCATTATCACCGGAGGGTACAACACCTGGGTGGACTGCTGCATCGCGAACAGAGGCTCCTCACGACTCGTACTAGGTCCTGCACTGGTGGCCGTCGATTCTGCTCGTCTGCGATTATCTGTGGAGTGACGTCCGTTGAGGTTGGTCTCGTACAGCGAACGATGCATCTGCTCCAGTAGAACCGGGTCTATGGTTAATCTAGGGTGTCCAGATTGAGCCACTACGGTGTGTTCTGCTACAGTAGATACGCGCGATTGCTCCAACGGCCTGATCAACGGCTCCGCATCTCCATCCCGCTCGGCGTCCCATGGTACCTCTATTGGCAGTACTAGTCGACAGGATAATCAAATCAATCTATTCCGCAGATCGCGCAAGTCCACCTTGACGTTGCATCGGTGTGACTTCAATTGATCTATCAGCATGGCTGGATTCATACGACGAACTTGCTGTGCGATGCGTCCCACCGCCGAGTTGCGTGAGCCTTGCTCTTTAACCCATGCTTCACAAATTCCTCTCGTCGTCATTCTGTCTTGAATTTAAATTTGTCTATCGGCCGGTTAATCAAAAGAAAAACGCGAAAAACCGAAAAGACGAATGAATTCTGTCGAACGAGTCAACTCCGCGAAAGAAAATGCAAAAGGGTGCTTTTATTCTCCGGAATCGTCAAACGGAGAACAAATTGTCGCTCGGGTACACGTATCGGTGGGGGAGGGGTACTCGGGAAAATAAGGCACAAATTTTCTATAGTCCGTCCAGGGCAGTCGTCACCAAGCCGATATAATAATGTTAAATAAATATTTTAGGCTACTCTGGAGATTACCGTAATCTACCTGAAAAGGGCAAAAAAAAAAAATGATGCAGAAAATGATTTCTTGACGTCTTGAGTATTCTTGATGTCTATCTATAAATTCTTTTAATTTTCCCTTCTCTCACGGCTAATCTTCCTGAAAATGCTTAAAAAAAAAAACAATAGGCCACAACAAATAAATAAATAAAATTATTGGCTTGGTAAACAACGAACGTGCCTGGGACACACGGGAGGCTGGTTTGTCGCGAGGGTGCCGCGGTCCGGAACGCAAGTCGTCCTGAAGTAGAGTCGCCGCGTGTAGTAAATCTTTGTCGAGTAGACGCGTATGTAATTTGCGATTGTGTGGCGTACGGGACGCGTTAATTAGCGAAGTGCCAGCGAGGCCTTATATTTATAAGAGAATTTGTATTGTCGTCGTGAGAGCCATTGGAAGAGGCGAATAAATAGAGTAAAATTAACGACGTCGTTTTATTTACGAGAGAGTGTTTTTTTTGTGTGTGTGAACAGTCCAATTGTCGCGGATAGCCGAACCCCGTCGGCTATCGAGTCTAGGTCTCTAGCTCTCCCAGCAGCTAGCCAGCGCAGAAGGAAGGAAGCAGCCCGGGGCGGTGTTTCAAACACCTGGCGCCCGTTCAACAGAAAAAGTCCCGGGTACTTGTGGTGCAAGCTTTGTCGGCGTTGTTCGGGGAAGTCTCGCGACTCTCGCGGACGAAACGCAATGTCACAAAATTGTAAAAATTACTAAAGAAATGTTGTCAAACAGAAAGATAATTGAAGAAATATTTGGTAATTCAATCAGTTCAAACAATCCGGACTTGTATGAATCTATTATATTAACGCCAAAAAATGTTGATGTAATAGACATTAATAATGAAATACTAAATATAATAACAGGGAAGCCCAGAAAATATCTAAGTGTAGATTCTGCAGAAGATGCAAAACACGAAAAGTTAGATTCAATCTTGCCAACAGAATTTATAAACTCATTAACACCCAATGGTTTATCACCACATAAAATCAATCTAAAAGTTGGAACGTGTATAATTCTTCTCAAAAATTTAAATTTAAATAATGGATTATGTAATGGTACAAGATTAGTAGTGCAATAAATGAAAGAATTTAGTATTTTAGCAAAAATTATCACGGGCAATCCAAGTGGAACAATGGTAATCATACCAAGAAGAAATTTATCACCATCTATTGAGGAAGTACCATTTCATATGACAAGAAGACAATTTCCAATACGTCTATCTCATGCAATAACAACTACTAAATCACAAGGACAATTATTTAAAAAAGTCGGAGTTTATCTACCTTCACCAGTGTTCAGTCATAGACAATTGTATGTAGTACTTTCAAGAGACATGAGTAAAAAAAATTTTTAAATTTTAATTCCAAACCATACAAATATAAAAAAAATAAAAAAATATTGGAAAAATATGAAGAAATCTACACAACAAATATTGTATACAAAGTAATATTATAGAGTAAATATTTTTGTAATTAACATAATATAAAGGACATATTTTTTAAAAATAAAACGTGGAGTAGGCCTATAGGGGACACCACTAAAAAAACGTTAAGATGTTTGTATTGTTATTTTCTTTTTAATACTGCGGGCGCGAAACTCGACTTTTGATGCATGTTTTTCGGGCGCAAAATAGTGGATTTCCGCCTCTTTTTCAAAGCGGGCGCATGCCATGTTTCGCGCCCGCAATGTTTCGCGCCCGCAAATGCTTCGTTGCCGAAAACAAAGCATTAAAAGCTGGCGTATAGCGTATTGAATACATAGTTTATTTTCTACAAAAGAATTCCTTGCGAGGCGTCAATGTTATTGTTTTCAATATTTAAAAAAAATAAAAAAATAAAAAAAGTAAAAGGTAATTTTTTTTTAATATTTTAGATTTACAATTTATTTTTCTATTGGGAGGCCAAAAAGTGTTAAAAGCACTTTTGATAAAAAATTTTGTGCTCTTTTCGAATCCGGAGTCAAAAATGGGGTTTCCTATTGAAAAAACACTGACCTTCAAATGACCTTGAAAATAAGTCTCAAGGTCAAAACTGATTTCATAAAAAGATGGCCCCTATTGTCCCAAACAACTTTTGTCTGAACAATTTTTTTGTACGACGTGAACCGACGAAAATTTATGGGTGGTTTCTTTAAAATGGGATAACCTGTATAAACAAAATTGCTAATTTATGCAGGTTTAAAAAAAAAACTAAAACTTAAAAAAAAAATAATAAAATACTCTATTTAGTCTGTGCCTCACTCCTGGCTGACTACCAACTTATCAAGAACAAGAAGTATCAAACATTTTCTAGATCCCAGTTAGACTTAGAAAATTTTGGTAGGATAAATCCTTGTTAGATTGATAGCCAAGTAGTGTTGTTCCTTTGATGTTACAGGAGAGAGTGACCTACCTCGTGGCGCAATTAGCCGGGTTCTGGGAATAGCTAGAGATACTTCATCTTTTCTAATGGACACTAGACGCTTGATTGGTTCAGCGTGAATATTCGCAGATTCGCAAAGCCATGTGTTGGCCTTGAAGGATATATTAAGTGTAGTTTATTTATAAGAAGGACCTTACCTATAATTTTTGTTAAGTTTCTATTAATCTATTAAATTCAATCCAAAATAAAATTGTTACGTTATATTGTAAAAAAAATTATTAAATTAGCATAGATAAAAAACAGAAGTTACCAGAATAGATTTGCGAAATCTACCTTACCTACTTCATGCGAGCGCGCGAATATTCAAAATAAGAAATTCAGTTTAAAGAGAAAAATTACGATTCATAACGTTGCAGTTTGGCAGTTTTTGTGATTCGTTTTCTACATTGAGTGCAAATACGATGTAGAATGTCCAAACGTAGGTGAAATTTTATAATATTGGATAGTTATGCTTTATAGATTTTTCTGCTCATGTGTAAGATTTATTAACATAACTGTATTAAGGGCGCCAGGTGTTTATGCACCACCTTGGGTCCGTTTGTCCGGCTGGCTCAGATTCAAGGGTGGTCGTTGACGCGCCGAGTCCGGGAATGTCCTCGGCGACTGAGGCAAAACTCTGCGCCACCGCTTCTCCGCTGACGCTGCTACTGGGGCTAACCGCCGCCCCGTGACCGCTGAAAAACGCACTTCAAAAGCACAAACATTCAAGGGA